>CAIGRT010022274.1:0-10368 GCA_903798405.1 Fraxinus platypoda | reverse complement strand
TTATTTCCCATGGGAACGATAAACTTGAAATTCAATGATTTCTATTACTTGTACAATGATTTCAAATGCTTGGGTGTTTTAATGTAACAAGTTTTTGGCGCCACTGTTGGGGAATAACGGATTTAATTTTAGTTTAGTAATTTATACTAAGTTGATTTTTTTTCGCTTTTATCTGTTTTACGCTATTCATTTTACTACATAATTCTTTTCTGTTTTACTTCTCTTAGGTTTCCACCAATTTATGCAAGATTCTAACGAGAACGAGATCGTTCCTATAGATCCTGAAATCGAAAGGACCTTCAAACAGTGTAGGAGAGAACGGAGAAGAGAAAGGTGAATGGTCGAAAACCAGAATCAGATTCAGGAAGCACTTCAAGATCCAATTCAATCAGCACTTTCAGTTCATCAAGACCCATCGCCCATGAGAGCCCAATATTGATAAGAGATTATGTAAATCCAACGCTAGTACCAGTGCAACCGCCTATTGTCTACCTGCCTTTGGACATGCAAATTTCCACCTTTGACCTGATGTCATCAATCTCTTCTAGAATCATCATGACATCAAGTTCTTCGGGAAAGTTAAAGAAAACCCTCAAGAACACATACGAGCTTTTATGATGTTGTGTGAAATCATCAGCCATGAGAAGATTCATCAGATGCCTTTCGGATGCGTTTATTCCCTCACACATTGAAAGAGGGCGCAAAAGCATAGCTCTATTCATCATCTTGGATATAGAAAAGGCATATCAAATACCAATAATCCTGTGAAGGCCATTCCTATCTACAAGTTGAGCCTTGCTGGATTTTGATACTAATAAAATAGTCCTGAGGATGGAGGATAAGCAGCTGAGTTTCACCATGGAGAATCCAATCAAGCAACCCTCCTACTTTGAGGATTGCCAACGAACGGATCATTGGAAAAGCTAAAATGATAAGCCAGATGAAGATGGAATTGTAGGTAGGGGCAACAATGAAAACTTGATTATGCGGAAGATGAGAGATGAAAGAATGACGTGTAATCAGTGCATAAAATGCAGGGCTGAAAATACTTTTTTCAAGCTACCATGAAAAGCATAGAAATAATAAGAGTCAAGCTAAGAACTTTAAACAAGTGCTTATTGGGAGGCAACCCAACACTTCTATCCCTTTTATTTATTATGTTTTCTAGACTTAGAATTATTTATATCAATTTTTATTTAATTATTAGGGACCCAACATCCATTTATCATTTCTCTTTAAATCCCCAAGATTTATTTGGTTTATTAGATGCTTGAGCTAAGTAATACTTGTTACACGTATTTGATCTTTAATGTTTTATCTAATCGCATTGTGCAGGAATATAACGTCATGGAACACTTAAACCAACATTGACCGAGGAGACAACGGGAGCAATAAGAAAAGCTAGTCATTGGATTTCACGCCATATCAAGGAGTATTTTCTTCTTTTTCTTCCTCACACATTTATATGCGGACTTATGATATAAGATATTGAAGATAATGTCTAATTTAAATTTAGGGGTAACAATGAGTTTTCTATTATTTGTGTGTGTTTTATTGCTTTAGATATTAAAAAAAATGAAAAATTTCAAAAAAAAAAAATTCTTTATATATGCTTGTGTGAGTTGGGTGACTTGACTACCAATGAAGAATATATTGGAATTATATGTTGATTTATGAATGGTGAATAGATTACTAGCTTAGGTTAATTTTTGTTTTTCCTTGTAAAGTTTGATAAATATTGAAAACTTGAATTAAGTTAAGTATTGTATAAGAATGAGTTGATTTCATAATTTGATANTATTGGAATTATATGTTGATTTATGAATGGTGAATAGATTACTAGCTTAGGTTAATTTTTGTTTTTCCTTGTAAAGTTTGATAAATATTGAAAACTTGAATTAAGTTAAGTATTGTATAAGAATGAGTTGATTTCATAATTTGATAGGTTGAAATAGTGGACCATAGATGTTAAATCCAAAATCACTATATTTTACATCCTTCAACCAAATTTAGAATAGTTTGAGGAGATTTCACTGTTGTATGAAGATGTTGAGATAAATAGGGATTAAATGTGTGAAATAAAAAATCTTATGTGGATTATTTTAGGTCAATAGGATGAAATTGGACGAAAATCTTAAGTTAGAGATCGGTTTACTTGGATATGTATTTAATGAGGGACATTGCACTAATCAAGGCAAAAAAAATACATTTTATTTAAAAAATTCTTTTCATAGCCTTTATGGCTCAAGTTATTAAGCATGTAAGGATGTTAAAATATGATGTCCTAAAGTCAACTAACTTGGGAGTCATTGACCTAAAACTTGTTACATGGATCATTTAGAAAACTTACAGGAAGGAATGCCAAAAAAAAAGAAAAAAAAAGTGTTGAGGAAGAAAAAAATTGAGAAAAAAAATACAAAAAGTCAGAAAAAATGAGATGCATAAAACAGAAGACGCGCCAAATGTATTGGTTAAATTCCAAACACTTATTTAGGAAATTTCGACTTTTGATAAGAGATTATTAACCTAATTAATTCCTATATATTGAAACAATCAAACCTATAGAGAATCTTTATTTATTGACATGTTGAACTGCAATTGGTGAGGTTTACATAAATTAGAAAGGTGAGAGGTGGGGATAGTATAAAATTCAACATTGGATCACACATTTGAAAATAGTGAAAATAACAAGTTTGGGGGTGTGTGAATCTCACGAGTAGGTATAAGAATATATTTGACTATTAAGGGTCGGGAATTGAACAACTTGTGAATTCATAATACTATATTTAATTATTTACACACACATCGACTTTGCATTGAAAAAGTAGACTTTGATTTCTGCATTGTGATCTTGAAGTTGTGCTTAAATTTAATGTCATGATTTCAATTTTGAGATAAAATGCTGGGCTAGTTAAGCGAAATATTTTCCCATGTTTGTGTGTTTATTTTATAGTTGGGTTTTAGTTTTGTTTGAAGACAAACAAAGATTCAAGTTTGGGAAGTGTAGTTTCTACACTTATTCGGTGTCCTAAATGATTATATTTTGTTATTCTTTGGATATATTAGTGTCTAATTTGTTATTTATTGCTTTTATTAAGAAAAACTCATGTTTGGATTAAAAATTGGAAGAAAGAATGAAAAAATGCTGGAATGAAATAAATTCAAAGTTTGGGGACTAAAGTGAAAATACTCAAAAGTTGTGACGGTCCTCACAATGAAGATTCGAGAGTACTAGGTGTCAATTGGATGCGAAAAGAAGCCAGATTGATGAAATATAGTTAAAGTATTCTCAAACACCAATTCTTAACCGAAAGGGCTATGCTCTAGATTTTCTGCCTCAGATTGAAGCCCATTTTTGCCATAGAAAATGCTCAAATTGTAAAATTATATCTAAAAAATAATTGTATCCCTGAGTTAACTTTTCAACATACTTTGAATGGACTCAATTCGATGTCAAAAAAGAAAGTTATAACAAAAATACTAAATGCTACTCGGGACAAGCCTAGGGCGCCCACCTTCTATGCACGCCTCCTCCTAATTTGAGATGCCTGAGGCTGCCTAAAGGTTTTAGGTGCACACCTCAGAACAGGAAATTATCCGATTGTTATTATTTTTTGTTTTGGTAATAATTCAATTCAATCTTTTTTGGCATCCTTTATATACCAAAACTCAACCGAAATGTGAGAGACCTTCCGAGACCTAAAAATCTCTATATTCTACATATTTTGGAGGCGAGAAACAATGCTTGATCATCAAACAACGATGAATTACTCAAGATTCTTGAAGATTATTCAACCAAAATCAAGATTTCATTCACTTCTTCCATCTTTTCTTGATCCGAGTGATTTTTTTCCATATTATCTTGTATAATTTAATTAATAGGATGATAAGCTAGTTTTTCTTTTGTATAGGATGAATGATAAATCCTATTGTTTATTTATTTTTTTAATTCAAGACAATTAGCTTAGTATTTCTTGATTATTCTTGATTGGTTTTACATTCTCATTAAACTATTTGATTGCTTGATCACCAATTAAATAGTAAGTTGTTTGTTGTAGTGTATGAATACGGAATACCCACAATAGGTCTAGAACGCAACGAAATCAATACATGGATAATATATATTAGGAATAATGTTTATAGTATATGCAATCATGTGTGATAAATTCTGAGAATCAATGTATGTTTTTCATATGAATTCGGATTAGGAATAAGATCGGGTCGTGTTAAATATAAAGTTTAATATATCTTGAAAAAAAATATTAAATATAAGCGGATTATCGATTGTTTTGAATGCATGAATTTATTAAATTACGAATTAAGAATTGAATTAAATGGCAATATGAGGATTCAAGATTCTAATACAAACATTCACATACTAGATAAATACTTTATTTACTTTCTTAATTTAGGATTAGTATAGAAAATATACAAACCATCTCTTTTGATATTACATGACGTCGAATTTGATAAAAGTTATTGATATTATTCCTCGTGGGAACGATAAACTCGAAACTCACTTATTTCTATTACTTATACAACAATCACGTACGCTTGTTGGTTTTAACGTAACAATCAGCTTGAAATAATGACATGTAGCAATGGTTATGCAAAATGGATAACCATTCAATTTATTCCTTGATATATGCTGAAGTTGAAAATCAATGGAGATGATCAAAAAATCATATTATCTTTGTAGAGATGATACTATAAAATTGTTTGTCAAAGTAAATTGTCTGAAAAATGAGATTGATAGAATTTGATAGATTCATGAACTTTTTGTTACGTTTTACAAATTCTTGGTTATATAAGGGTCATACTTCAATTATATACATTGATAGTCGTCTTGTGTATTTTCATCGTTCTCATTCAGAAGAGTCAACCTCCTGATTTACAACTCTTGCTGTTGAAGGAGCACCAACCAGGTATAAGGTACGTGTTCGCTTCTGACCAATCTGCAAATCATCCAGAAGAGTTGCTTGATCAGGAAGATAATAAAGTAGTGGACAATATTAAGGAAAAAAAGGAAACTAAAATATCTTTCATTACACCATGTAGCAACATGAACTTAGAATCAAAGTATGAATGCTCAAATTGGTGCAAATACCTATTTTTGTGCTACTGATGCCACTGAAGCATCTCTTGATATTACGTATGTTCTTGTAATGTTTTGCTGCTAAAAGTATTGTCTTCCACTAATCTTTGTTGAGCTCGTTTGGTCGATTTCTTGGAGGATAATTTCGGAGCTGAAACATAACAAATTCTTCTCTTGGATTTCTAGGACTAAAAGAGACACTGGTAGGAACATCTTTAGAAGAAAAACTCCACTTTGTGCTTTCACTCTGCGAAACTTGGCTTCTAATAATTGAGTTTGTTGATTCAAGGGCCAAGGCCGAGGAAGCGGTACTACCTGGTTTCATTACAGGACCCAAAAGAGAAGAAGGAATTGGCAACCAAAAAGCATGAATGAAAACTAGTCAATGAAATTGAACGTCTATCTGGTAATAGAATGACTAAGGGGCTGTTCTCTTTGTGTTTCAGTTTTGTGTTTTGAATTTTGAATTCGTTTTGAATTTTGTGTTTTGAGTGTCCATTTTGAAATTGTTGAAAATATATTTTTTTTGGTATTTTGAAAAATTATTTTGAAAACACCCAAAAATGCGTTTTGAAAATTTTGGCTTGATTATAATTGAAAACACCCAAAACGACAAATTTGTCATTTTGAATTTTCTTTGTAAATTTTTAACTTGTTTTCAAACGCATTTTCGAAAATAGGAGAGAGAACGCATTTTCACCGTTTTGGGAAAAAAAAAAACGGATTGAAAATGGTAAAGAGAACAGGCCCTAAATGTTTCAAAAGTGGTGGAGCTGTGGTGTGGTGGAACATACAAAGACGTGTTATGTAAAAAAGGAAAAAAATTTGATAGTGTGTCTATTTATGACATTGTACTTATGACCATGTTTGTAAGTATGAAAAATGTTTAAAAGTATGGTGTGAAAAACAAAAATCGTGGTGGCAATGTAATCAACCTTACTTCATTTCAGGGAAAAGAAAAGGAAAAAAGACAAAGCTCACCTCAATCAGATTGTTCCCCTGTCACTTCAATAAAAACAACAAACCTTCTGTAATGAGAATGAGATAAAAAATGGGTATCAAACTGGGTCTAAATGTTTCAAAAGTGGTGGAGCTATGGTGTGGTGTGGTGTGGTGTGGTGGAACAGACAAAGATGTGTTATGTAAAAAAGGAAAAAAAATTGATAGTGTGTCTATTTATGACATTGTACTTATGACCATGTTTGTAAGTATGAAAAATGTTTAAAAGTATGGTGTGAAAAACAAAAATCGTGGTGGCAGTGTAATAAACCTTACTTCATTTCAGGGAAAAGAAAAGGAAAAAAGACAAAGCTCACCTCAATCAGATTGTTCCCCTGTCATTTCAATAAAAACAACAAACCTTCTGATAAAAGACATTCTAGTATTGTCCAAATACACACTCTTCTAATGGTATATCGACACATATTCAAACTCAATTTTGGTTTTTGCATAGCGTTTTAATTTCTTTGAGTAACTTGAGTGTCTTAGTAACTATGGATCTTTGGATAAGGAGATGGGAGATTGTTCAAGTTATTAGTGTTTAAACATGAGGAATATAATTGGTGTACTGGAAAAATTTAATAAAGGAATAGACCAAAAGAAGAATCAAGCAGTATTGTTAACCCAACAAGACGAGGGGGCAAGAATTGAAAATATCTGTTTCCATTTTCACCTGTGATCGACGAAATTCAGCAAGTGAAGGGTATCGTAGATAAGTAATATAATAGTGAATAAAGTATCGTCTTACGGAGTCTATGTACTTAATCTAGTTCCAATTAATATTAACTCTAATCGAATAGTAAAGCTTGGATTATGGATTTCTATAATTAAGTATCTAACTAAACTAATGAGCAATTTAAGGAAACTTTTGTAAAACCGGTTAAAATACGCACCAAGACTTTGAATCTCCCTGTATTGATTTATTTACTACAACATAATATCATAATAATATTTATTTGTTCTTGTTGACAAATGTTCATAATTCGTTTAATAATCTCTCTAGATAACACAAAACATACTATCTTATGTGACCTTCCTATATTTCTATAAAAGCTGTGAACATGAAATAATGCATTAAAAAAAATACTAGAACAAGTATTGAAATCTTGCAAGACATAGCGGTATATCTTATTCGTTATCGTACCTCATAACAATTTTTATAATGTGCTATCTTTCTTATTATTTCTCACGAATATAACAAAAAATCACACATTAATCCAATTAATTATTGTGTAATTAAAAAACACTGAACATTATAGCAATCATCCAAGTAAAATAAATATTGAATGTCAAGGTACTGAAATTATTATTAGCATTTCATAATAAAGGTTCATCTATATCTTAACAACTGAAAATTTAGTCCAACATTACGAAGTTACAAAAAACTAAAATTGGATAGTAAAAAAAATACCCGAATTTGAGATATATGAAGAAAAAGAGAAGCCTCTAAATCTTCAATCTCTTTAATCTTCCTTGATCGATCTACAGCCGTACCTTCTTCTTCTTCTTTTCCCAACAACCAAGAGTTAGTCTTCAAAAGATTGACTTCTTGTATCTTGCCTCTTGATTACTCTACGAAGAATGGTATTTGGCCTCTATGATATGAGAGGTCTCCTCCAATATTGGCTGAAGGTCTGAGTTTATTGAGGCCATAATTAGGTCGAAATCCACGTCCAAAGTGATTTCTATAAAAATAGTTGAATCAGATAAGTTCAGCCATTCATCTTCTAATTTCATCGAATTTGCTTCGTGTAATCCTCATTATTTAGTCCTTGGTCCAATTTAACTTTTGAACATTTACGATTTAGTCCCAAACTTTGGGATTCTTCCTTTTCAATTGATTATTACTTTTTCGTCAAAAGCCTTTCAAACCTGAATATATCCTACAACAATCAATATTTAACCGAATAAAGTGGTAATATCTTCAATTTAACTTTCAAATATTCGCTTTTGATGACCCGAATAGGTGTAAAAATTACACCTATCAATGTGATTTTTTGTTATTTCGAAATATAGATGGAATTAAATGTGAAAAAGAAAAGGTTGTAATTTACTTTAATGATGAGTTAAATTCATCAATGACCATACAACTTTATACATCGTGTCACCATGGCCTTTCAGTATGATTTTGTTTCATCATGGCCACCCAACTTTATACTTAGTGTCATTATAGCAACCCAATTTCATGTAACGTTTCATTATGGCCACTCAACTTATTTTCACTAATTTTAAAATGGGCAAAATAGGGGTGGACATGGTCCGGTTCGATTTGGTTCTAACAAAACCCGAATTTTCGGGTATTTAGTAAATGGAACTGTCGGGTTCAAATTTAATTATGGAATCGTTCGAGTTCGGTTCCATTCTTTTTCGATTTCCGACTTTCATACAATAATAATTATTTTTATATTACAACAACGCTACATTAATTCGACTATGACATATTCAATTTTAACTCTTACAAAATAACGTAGTCCAATCTCATGATATCTTTAGCACCTTTCTTTGTTGAGTTCTTCATATATTTAAAATTATAGAAAAAGGAAGATGAGGAGTTCACAATAATAGAACGGTAGAAACGACATTACGGTAGAATAAGATATTTGGGTAAAAGCTAGATCAATTTATAAAGTTGGGTTTGGCTGGAAATTAGAAATAGTAAAATCATATTTTGAGTTTGGGCAGAATTAATTAATTAGCAAATTTATTTAAAAAATATAATAATTTTACTTATTTACGATAAAAATTTAAAAAAATTAGAGATATTCGGTTCTTATTCGGATCTCCGATTCTTCGTCTAGAACCAAGAACAGAATCAACCCCCTCAATTCTCGATTCAGATACTCGTTTGAGTATTTAAATTAAGAAAATAGTTATGTTAGGTTCGGTTCGGTTCGATATGATTCAGTTTGTGAGTTTTGTCCAACCTTATGGGAAAACGATAATTTTGCATTATATATATAAAATAAACTTAAAAAAAACAAAAAAAAAATTATTTAAAAAATGTTACTGAAAAAAAAAAGAATAAAATAAAAAATTATTTTAAAAATGTTACTTAGAAAAATAAAATAAAATAAAAATTTATTTTAAAAAAAGTTCCTTAAAAAACTTATTTTAAAAAATTTTTTAAAAATAAAATAAAAATTTATTTTAAAAAAATGTTACTTAGAAAAATAAAATAAAATAAAATTGTTTTTTAAAAAAATTAAAAAATAAAATAAAAACTTCTTTTTAAAAACTTTTTTAAAATTAAAAAAATATTTTTATTTTTTTAAAATTTATTTTATAAATAATGCAAAGTTACTATTTTACCTATTTTAAAATTAATAAAAACGGTGAAAATAAGTTGATTAACCATGGTGAAATGTTATACGAAATTGAGTGGTTATAGTGAAACATATAAAATTGGGTGGTCATTGTGAAATAAAATTAAATTGGGTAACTATTGTGACACTAAATATTAAATTGGGTAAAGCGAAGAATGGTGACAAGTGTTGCATATTAACCTGAACAACTTTTAAATACAATAATGTTATGTAGCCCTAATGGGGATGCAATCTTTGTACACGTGTCTTTGAAGCTTGAAAAATTAAGTTATGATTTATAATTAAATAGAAAAAAATGATTACGAACAAAATCATCTAGCATACATGCCAAAAAACAATATTTGTTGGAGGTTTCGGTTAAAATTTCATTATTTACATATCCATTATCAATTAACTACAATAATATTGTTCATACTATAGTTGACATTAGTTGACGATATTTCAATTCGCCGATCGTTACTAACGAAGCATCTAGTCTTTCTTCACTTTTTTTTTTGTAATATACCGTCGATAAATTAATATTTTTTCTATTTTGCTTATTTTCAAAAAAAGTGAATAAAAAATAAATGCTTCTTTGTTAGTGATAAACAAAAAAGCCGTCGACACTTGCCGACAATAACAAGGACTGCATTAGCATCGCTGACAAATTTGCATTGATGATCATTGATGATATTATTGCTGCTATTTTCTACTTGAATCATCAACATATATTAGAGTTTCGTGATCATAGATGGTATTGTTATTACCATTTCTGTATAAATCACCTAAAAATATTATAGCACCATGCTTGTAACGACCCGGGTGGATCTTACCCGACCCGTTAACACAGACGTACTATCCGCTTTGGGGTGGATCTTACCCCTCACGGCTTTCTGAACGCGTCCCCCAGGATTCGAACCCAAGACCTCCAACTCATATGGGAGACTTAAGTTGAAACCTGGTACCAATTGG
>CAIGRT010022236.1:0-11547 GCA_903798405.1 Fraxinus platypoda | reverse complement strand
TCATTTTACATTTTTTTTAATTTTTAATTCTTTTATTTGTACAATGATTTACATAAATCAACCACAAAACAAGATAGAAGACAGCAATATCAAATAACTCCAATAATCATCATTAACTGAACTCAAAATGTAATAATATCCATACAAAATTCAGATAAAAAATATACAAATCATGTTCCAGCATATACCAACTCTTATCAATAATGAAGTAAAACAAGATTCATCTCTACTTTCAAATGAAGTAAAATTCAATTCTCTTTATTTTCCTCGGCTTTTTTTTCTTTCTTCTCCTCTGCTTTCTCTTCTTTCTTTTCCTCTGTTTGCTCTTCTTGCTTCTCATCAAATTAATAGAGCCCGCAAATCTATACCAAAGTTAATGGAGCCATATCACTAATTACAGAAATAAAAGGCACACAATGAGAAAAATCTGATTTAATTTAAAGGCAAGTAGAAAACATAAATATAAAGAAGAGATTAAAGTATCAAGTTATCAAGGATTAGTTTCAATTCTCTTTATTTTCCTCGGCCTTTTTTTCTTTCTTCTCCTCTGCTTTCTCTTCTTTCTTTTCCTCAGCTTGCTCTTCTTGCTTCTCATCAAATTAATGGAGCCCGCAAATCTATACCAAAGTTAATGGAGCCATGTCACTAATTACATAAATAAAAGACACTTAATGAGAAAAATCTGATTTAATTTAAAGGCGAGTAGAAAACATAAATAAAAGACACATAATGAGAAACTAGGGGGCACAATCTAACTTCCACGAAATGATGAAAAAATGAAAGCAAGAGATATTTACTGGCTGCCTACCTGGATATTTACTATAGTCCAGAAAATGAGGGGTTTCTGTATGATAGTCAGCAGTCATCTCACAGAAATGATTTGCTATATCAAAAGCAACATGATTGTAACTTGAATATTCATAGTCACTGGCGGATTTCAATAATTTAAGAAATAGAATATTAAAATCTGCAACTTATCAAATGCAATCATTATAAAATAAGAATCGAGATAGAGCCAAATCCACTCTTTATTTTTAAAAGTCAGCATAGAGACTTGGAGCTTATTTTTAAGCATTTATTCTCTAAAAAGAGGCAAATCCATTCGTTGAATTATGTACATATCTGTAAAGAAACCAATACTAATTGCCAACAAGTGGTATACTTAATCGAATTCCAACAATGGTTTTGTTGGGTATTGGTGACACTTAGTTGTCAATCAAATCTTTGTAATTGTGGTTTAAATTGTTAGTTGTCTAGTTTGGTAGAAATCCAACTAGTTTGGTATGGAAAATGGTATTATAAGTAGGCATTGTACTAGCCTAAGAAAAGGGGAGTATGGCATGTGAGTTGATAGTAGTATGGCCTCCATATTATTCTATATATACGCTCCATTGTGGAGCTCGAGAAGATCAACAATAATACACAAGAAAAATATTAAAAGAAAGACTTTCAAGATGTAGTCTTCAAGTTCTCTCTTCTCCTCTGGTTTCTTCCCAGAAACCAGTGTATATATGTATGTTTAAATTTAGTTTTTTACTTGTTTTAAGTTATGTTTTAATGTTGATTTACACTGCCATCTTCCCCACATTTTTCCCACTTCAAACCACATTTTATTGAGTTGTTTAACTCCATTTTGTTGAGCTAAAATCAGCTCATGCATCTCCCTCGATCTGTCCAGTCTCTTCTCCTTCCTCGGAGCTATCAGGTTTAACACCAACATCCCATGATTCGAATTTCTCGGTGTTGGGGATTTACCTTCCCCTCAGCTCCAAGATCAATCCAGATTACAGAAAAGAAAATTAACCAGCAAAAAGAATAACTCAAGAACAATCATAGAGCACCAGAAAAGAGGCAAGATACACAGCCAGCAATTCCAGATTAAAAGGCAGAAGAAACAGGTGAAAAAACCAGCAGGAAAAACACAGCAACACAGAATTTTTGGAACAGGAAGATTGGACTTCCTCAGTCTTTATTCGGCAGAAAGAGGCTCCTACATGCCACAGAGTCTTTTCCAACAATTGAGGTATCTAAATTCGAGTCAAAGGAATCAACCTTCTACACTCGGAATTCCAGAAACAGTAATCACAGCTAAAGAACCTTAATTCAACCTACAGATCAAATTAATTCTTTCACCACCCCAGATCAAATTTCACTACAATCGGACAATTTTTTTTTTCCCAAAAAGAAAGATTTAACAAAAAGAAGAAGAACCCACTAATTTTGGGTTGGCATTATTCACTAATTTTTTGCGTAGACTCAAAGAGGCTCAGCTCAACACAGAACAATAATAAATCATTCAAAGTCAATAAACTGGTTCAGTTATCACAAGAAGCAATTAATTGAAACGAATTTACAATAAATTTAATCAACCCAGATAATAAACCCAACAAAGAGAATTATTTTCTAACCTTGGATATTCTAGCCATGCCCACTTGTTCGTGATGGAAGATAAGGCCAGGAGGGTAGCCATGTGAAGCCATCAAGCAAATGTCAACCATTTCCGAAACCCAGATTCAAAAACCCTTAAAGTTTCTGAAACCAGATCTCTCTTTTGATTTGTTCTATGAATCATATCATCTTCAACTTATCCTCCTCGGCACCTCAAATCCCCCCACCCCAGATTTTTATTCTAAAATTAGGGCCCCTCTTTAGAAAGGAAGGTTCAGAACTAAAACTGGGAAAATCATTTCCTAGTTCCTATAACTGATGAACCTCTATTTTCTGTTCATTAACCAGACTATGGCCTCGAATCCGACTATGGCTATGGGTTAGGCAGCTGGAATTGACCTTGGCCTTGAGGTCCTCCATTTCGCGCTTGAGCTCTTCCTACGCAACGTCGGCCACTGGATCCTTCTTCGTCTTCACCTGTGTGCTGGGGGAGAAGGGGACGGGACGGCACAGATGGGGATGGGTATTATGTGATTAGGTTTTTTTATTTGATTTAGTCGGGTCGAATTGAGCGAGTTAGACCCGAATTGCTATAAGAATTAACGAGAACGTGCAATGAACGTTGCGAAAATGTTAATGACAACGTTCACACGTGCGTTGCTAAAAGAAGTAACGACAACGTGCAATGAACGTTGCTAAAAATGTTAATAGCAACGTTCAAACGCGCGTTGCTAAAAGAATTAACAACAACGTGCAAGGAACGTTGCTAAATAAAACATTCAATGGCAACGGGCATTGCCTGTTGCTAAAAGTAATCAACGGCAATGCGCATTGTGCGTTGCTAAAACATTAACAGCAACGTGCATTGCACGTTGCAAAAAGAAAATTAATAGCAACGGATTTTGAACGTTGCCAAATGGTGTATTAACAACATTCTTTACAAAAACGTTGCCAAAACTCAATTTTGTCAACTAATAGCAACATACACTTGCTGAATGTTGCCATAGATCCCTTTTAACAACATGCAATTGACGAATGTTGCCTTTTGCATGTTGCAAAAGGCCTTTTTTCTTGTAGTGCACATGGATAATTATCTGTGTCAACCAATAGCAACATACACTTGCTGAATGTTGCCATAGACCCCTTTTAGCAACATGCAATTGACGAATATTGCCTTTTGCATGTTGCAAAAGGCCTTTTTTCTTGTAGTGACAACATGATCAATTTAAAGTTTATAAACGAACATAAAAAAATATTTAATCACATTGTGATATGACAATAACAAATTATATATAACCAATACCATAAAATAGTATTTAATCAATTTATATAATCACATATTTTTTTCATACGAAGATAATAATTTACATCATTAGTTCCCTCACATGATCACAGGATAATGTTTACTTTAATTTAATATGCAATTAAAACTATTAAAACCCATTACTTTTAGCAATTGACGTGCATAATGAGATGTAAAGAATTTCAATGGAATGTGCATTCTAACAATTACTTACATATTAAATTTTCTACACAAACTCCATGCAACTGAATTTTAATGAAGAAAATAAATTATTATGTTCAAGTAAACGACAGATATAAGGGATTTTCAAAATTGAGTGCAAGATGTGGAATATTAGAATTGAGTGCAGTGTTGGGATTTTGGGTGCAGAGACGTGTAATATTTAAAAAAAATCACAATATGAAATTGGGTAAAAACTTAGGTGTAGAGAGTTTCGATCGCTAATTTTTTTCTAATACAAAATAGTAATTAGATAAAAGCGTTCGTGCTGATAACATATTATAAAATTAAAGAAATAAAAGAAAAATATAGAGAATAAATAGAGAGCCAAAACTCAATTGTGTATTTTATTGATAAACAAGACCCGCATTTATAGAGTTTAAAATTAAAGTTACAATTGAAATGAAATAAACTCTCTAAACTAGATAAGACTTATCTATGCATGATGATTAGACTAGATAATCTTCAATATTTATCATATAATTTTACAATGGGTAGCACTTTTTTAATAAAATTATATTATGTTCCACAAAATATATAGGATGACAAGTTGTATGATTATATATAATTCAAATACAATGAAGTCATCACACTTTAATTTGGTTTCACCAAAGGTTATTCCGTCTTATTTACTAACAACAGTTGATAACGTGATCATTAAATTTAATGATAAGCCTGTTCCATGGGGTTGTTAAGATGCTGCCAACTTAAAAATTTATTTTCGAGAAAATTGCAACCACGTTATCAAACATTTCATTTTGTTATAGACTTGACTCAAACCTTTCATTTTGTTATAGACTTGACTCAAACCTTTCATTTGTGTCACCCACGATACTAAACTTTTCAAAAATTCACACATGGAGTCCAAATGGATGAAAACCGTTAGTTTGACCATTAATTGACTTGAAAAATTGATTTTGACCAATTCTAAAATGGGTAAAATGGTAACTTTAAATTAAAATAAAACAAAAAATCAAAAAGTCATCCACCCCCACCCCACACCACACCACACCCTATGCCCACCCTGAAAATCAGCCTCGTCACTGTCATTGCCACCGCTACCTAACGCAGACACGATCGTCGATAGCACCAACGCCGATGGTTCTTGTAGAGTTGAGATTCACAATTCAGATGCATGAAGTCAGTTCAAAGCCCAAGAAATGGAAAATCAACCATTAATGGAGTCCACTTCTCAACAAATCTGTGTAGAAAATTATGTTAAAATGAAATCCAAGAAAAACCCAAGAATTTATCCAAGAGAAACCCAAGGGAAATCTGGTCACACCACCCAACGCCAACACAAACGTCGACACCACTCAAGAAACTCATCAAAATTTCCACCACCATTATCAAACTCATAAAGAAACTCCAAAACTCCTGTGTCAAAATTTCCACTACCCAATCACCCATCATCGCCGTCTCTAATTTCCAATTCAATTTCTAAAACTGAACGAAAAGGTGAAAATGATTTACAATCTTCTAGCAATTATTTCATCCATCGTAATTTGCAAATCTTCTCACATCTCAATAGCTCCACCTACAAAATTTCAAACGATGCTTTGGTTGGCGTTAATGAGGTGGGGAATGGGAGCTTTCGGCTGGTGCTGCTGCTGTATTTTAGTGTTTGGTTTTGGTGGGGGGAGTGGGGAGATTTTGGGTTTGGTTTTTGATATTTTGTTTTTCGTTTTATTTTAATTCAAAATTACCATTTTACCCCTTTTAAAATTGGTTAAAGTCAATTTTTGAGTCAATTAACGGTCTAACTAACGGTTTTCATCCATTTAAATTCCATGTGTGAATTTTTGAAAGATTTGATATATATCGTAGATGAGACAAATGAAAGGTTTGAATTAAGTCTACAACAAAATGAAATGTTTGGTACTGTGGTTGCAATTTTTCCTTTATTTTTAGATTATAGCACAAGCTCTTATATGTTAGCTTAATTTTTTCATTTTTTTATTTTTGCATAAGCTATTCTAGATTAGTTTTATCACATTGACTATCTATCCGTAATCAACATCTATTTCTATCTCACCTCTTTCACCTAAGCATAGTTAGGGGAAGCTAGAAGTGACCTTGGGTGCATACTCTTCTTAACATGCTATCATAGCTGGGCTTGTCACTGTTTTTTCTAAAAAAAAATAACATTTTGATGAAAGAATGAATATGACTTGCATGCAAGGAAATTAATTTAATTCATGTGCGGTTTCATAAAATACAATACAATACAATTCTATCAGTGATCTTATTATTTATTGGTCTAGATAGATCAATACGATAATACACTACATCAGATAATCATGGACCACCAGATAGCAAGGAGTCAGCAACGGAGGAAGAGTACGGAAATGCCTGGCTCACTGAAGATGGATGTGACATAATAAATTCATCAAACCCTTCACCATGTGCAAATGTTATGCCAGCTCCAGATATACGGAGTGGTGACAACTCTGGCAATGCAATAGCGCTCTCTAAGCACAGCAGAATTTGCCGCATATTTGGCCTAGCAACAGCATCAGAATGAGAGCATATTAACCCAAGTTTTAATACCAGTTCCACCTCTTCTTTCACATATTCATTACCCAATTTTGAGTCAACGGCCTGTAAAATTTCACCTCTAGTCCAGTGGGAGAAAACCCAGTCCACTAAAATTATGTCTTCTGTGGGTGCTCGTTGCTCTATAGGCCTTCTACCACAAGCAACCTCAAGTAGAAAGGCTCCAAAGGCATATACATCAGTGCTTGTTGTGGCCCTGCCAGTTCTTGAATGCTCTGGGGCAAGGTACCCTAGAGTACCAACCACATGCGTAGTTTGAGGGTCAGTTCCATGATCATACAGTCTTGCAAGGCCAAAGTCCCCTACTCTTCCATTTAATTCACCATCAAGCAAGACGTTGCTAGCCTTTACGTCTCTGTGAATCACTACTTGCTCCCATTCTTCATGTAGGTATAGAAGTCCNTCTTGCAAGGCCAAAGTCCCCTAATCTTCCATTTAATTCACCATCAAGCAAGACGTTACTAGCCTTAACGTCTCTGTGAACCACTACTTGCTCCCATTCCTCATGTAGGTATAGAAGTCCAGATGCCACACCTTTGATGACCCGAAATCTTTGGTCCCAATTGAGAATGAATTTTGGTTGGTCGTAGAGAAACTTGTCTAGACTTCCATTCGGCATGTATTCATATACCAATAACAACTCACCTTTACGCCGGCAGTAACCCAAAAGTGGCACTAAATTCCGGTGGCGTAGCCGGCCAAGGCTGGCAATTTCTGCCACAAATTCTCTCATTCCTTGTCTTGATTCATGCGACACTCTCTTGACAGCAACTTGAACTTTAGAGGTAGGCAAGGCACCTCTGAACACCCTACCAAATCCCCCAGTCCCTAGGAGCTCCTTCTCTCTAAACCCTTTGGTGGCTGCGTATAAATCTTTGTACTTGAATCGGTGAGGTCCATATTCAAGTTCCCAGTCTTCTAGCTCTTCCGCATACTTTTTCTTCCTTCTCATGTAATAAGCCATGCCTGATATGGCTGTCAACAACAAAACCAACGAAATAGTAGGCAAGCCAATTGTCAAAAATTTAGATTTCTCCTTCGGTCCAATTCGAGGTACCTTGGGAAGGCGAGATGTTTGTCAAAAATTTAGATTTCTCCTTAGGTCCAATTCGAGGTACCTTGGGAAGGCGAGATGGATCGAGCCCTTGAGATATGCCATTCACCTTGAAGCTCCAGCCCAAAACATAATGGGATGTTGGTACCGAACCAGTAGATGATGAAAATCCAACGTACATGGTTTGTTTAAGTATAGGTGAAAGATCGTATAACAGGGAGAGAAGAGAAGTATTTGGTTTATTTGCATAAAGTGGGGCTAGTGTGACACTGATTTTCTTGGCTAGACCATCATATTCAACCCAAACTTGCATTGGCTTGCCACTATAAAGAGTCAAGTTCTGAAGCACGCCATTGCCATTAGCATAATATCCTGCTGGTTCTGACTTAACAGATATCATACCATTTATATCAATACCAACATGATTGGAATTGATATCACGAAACTCATTATCCTGGATCGTATCCAGCTCCACCGCAAAAACATGATTACTGGAATCGCCATTATTTGTTTCATTGAAGAGGCCAAGGTGCCGGGATCCACGAGCTCCTGGAAGGCCTCTTGTCGGTGCAAGCACGAAAGCTATCCCATGTCCACTTAAATCCGGATATTGAGGCTCTATGGCAAAGACGAAGGAAGTGGAAAAAGAAAAGGCCGAGCCATTTGAGTTCTTGAAGTTGATGGGACTAGGATAGAAGGCTTGACCGACTACTTGTTTTGTGGCATTTGTTAGCTTTAAGAGGCCACTAGAGGCGATCCCGGCTATGCCGTTGAGACTCAGGTTTGCCAACTGGAATCCATTGAATTGGAACCCGACATCTTCCATTGTTGCTTGGCCAACTAGAAAATACAGCACTAATAAAGCAATCTTGAAAGACATGGCTTTTGCTTGATACAAGACTACTCCAGAAGTACATATTAACAGTGTAACGCTACAATTGCTTCATTTCTAATCCATGCCAAGGACAAAGTCCAAGTCTGGGGTATTTGGTGTTACTCTGATGGGTCAAGAAACTGGACCCTTCAAGAGGGGCGAAAGTCTACCGTGGGCAATTTAGTCAAGGGAAATTTTGGGTGAGAAAATTATGCATAGCTAACATTTCTTTTTCTATAATGAAAAATCAGGTATTATCAAAACAAAATAATTTTAAAAATCCAAATTTTCTAATTGTTATATTTTAATTGCTATCTTATAGGATCCAATTTTTTTTTTTTTTTAATATTTTCTAATGATAGAATATCTAGGGTCTATCCGTTATTATCTCAAATGAACCCTAACTTCAAGCCATTCAGAATTGCCCAAATCAAATCCCCAAATCAAAAAATCCCATCCACAAATCAACAATATCTCATCCAAGAAGATATAAGGCTAGAAATTTCGTAGGCCATATTTTCAAAATACAGGTTACAATTTCAACTATTTATCATAATATCATGTTTGTCACACGCGCAAGCTTTCCAGCCACAATATACCAACCTAAAGTCATAACAATCAACATCTTTGAAAAACGGATAGGGGTGAGATTTTTCTCCTGTCATTGCTCAATTATATTTACAATTTTGGGTGACAATAAACTAACCTAAAGGCATATCCATTAACATAGTCACAACTATTTGACATAACCTAATCTAAAGGCATATCCATTAACATAGTCAGTACAATTATTTGAAAATTGGACAGGGCATCGACCTGCAAAAGGCAATGGGTCAAGGATCGAAGGGGTCGAATTCATTGTAAAAAAATCCCTAAAATCGTGTCATTTTCGTATTCCAAACCAAAATCTCCACCAGATCATCTCTCCCTCGAATCAGTTACCAAGAAATTCTCAAAACCTAGTTATCACACATATCCACCATTTGATTCTCATTTTCCATTGATTAGGGCTTTATTGCTAGTTTGTGCAATTTGTATATATTTTATATCTGAAATTTAATAAGAGTACGTAAATCTTGCTTTTTTAACAAAAAAATATATTCACTAAATATTAACTTTCCGTGTATGGATGTATACTTTGAGTGGATATGTTTCAAAATTTTATTTTTTTATAATGTGAAAATCGTAACGAAGACACCATGAATTTGTGTATGGAAATCTACATTCTTGATTCAGCTCATGTTTGACATCCATTCTATTTCTCATTTTTTTTTCTTCATTTCAACCACACATTCTATCAATAAAATAATATTACACACATTTTTAAGGCATAATCATGCATAGAATCTTCTAGTTTATGTACTTACATTTTTCAATTTTTTTGTGCATACTCTATTTCATACACTAGCTTTGATAATTTTGAATTTTCTTTTTTAGATTTTCAAAATGTGTTCTCATTGGGATATTTTATAGCGTAGCTTTCACTTATAAAGTAAGGTAGCTTTTCTCCCTTTTTATGCTTATTCTCAAGATACAAAATATAAAGTTTTTTGTTCTCATACTTTATGCTTGTGTACGGTATAAAATTTTAGTATGAGATTGATATTTGTATATTTGAGACTGATTGAAAGTTTGGGGACAGATTATGCTAAAAGAAGTTGAGTTTAGATTTGTTACATTTTGCAACAGGTAAAAACAAAAAGTGCAAATTTCCTTGTAGTTTTTGAGGAGATAAATTATTATTCCACCCCAACCTTTGACCCTTGTAGCAATGTTTTCGGCAACCTTAATTTTATAACATTCTATACCTCAATTATTCAATGATTTAACCAATTTGTTCTCAAAGAAAGTTTTTAGCCAAAGCAGGTTTGAGGTGACTTATAAGCGTGAGATAAGGCCACCCAGTCATGCTCAAGTCAATCATCTCAAGTGCACTTACTTTATTAGTAAGGCAAACATGTCAAAGTACATTTTTCTTTCTTCCTTTGTTGATATTTCCAACCAACCCAACATTGTTTATCATCTGTCCATTAACCCCCACCTACATATCATGGCTAAGGATGGTAAAACACATTATCAACCTACAACCCATGGATCCCGATTCAAACGGGTGGGGTCAGGGCAAGAAACATTGCCTTGACTCATTCAAGATTGTTATGTTATATGGCAAAATATGAAGTATTTGATCACAAGCAAAAGGACAAAAGAAGACAAGAAAATATGATTTAGGAATTAGAAGATTTTATTGTACCACAAATAATGAAGATGGGGAAATATTACAATGATTCTAAAAGCTAATAATCACTTTTCTCAGCTATTTATAGGGAACATGTAGGGGACGTCGAAACCCTCCTAGTAGAGTTGTTGATGAAGTATGATGCCAAAAAATCGAGTCTAAAACGAAAAAGAAGAGAGTAATGTGAAAATCCTGAAAACGACACAGATGGTGCCGCGACGCCACCTCTGGACACCTTGGCGCTACGGCGCCGAGCGTTCTGCCAAAATTTCTCTTTTTTTCTTTTCTTTTCATTTCAAGTTGTTTTCTTCATCCCGAACTCTTCTTTAAGTCCAATACCAATTTTCAACTCCTAAGGGGCTTCCAAAATAGAACTTCAACTTGACGTAGGACTCCAATAGCATTCCAAATTGAATTCTTTTTTATGTGCACTTCAATTAGAATTTTTCAATTATTTCAATAAGGAATTCGAGTCACACTCAAATTCTAACAATCTCCACCTTGATCCGAATTCTACTGCAACGAACAAAACTCTAAAATATTCTCCACCTGAAGAAGAAAATTCGTCTGCAAGGAATGAATTCACTCTTCAACAACAACCAAAATTGATTTCTCCAACCAAATAGAAAATATTCCACCCCTTGGTTACTTAGGTTTGTAATGAGAACAGAATTACCTCATATTCCCAAAAAAATCATAATGATTTTAAAATTCACCAAACTAGGATGTAACACACCCCAAAGTATAATCAAACTCAAATGCTTTTAAAGAATGCCCCTGCTAGATTATACACATTCTACTACACTGAAAGTATGCTCAACAAAATCAGCATCCTAATACCTTTTTCCACTGGATCTGTCCCTAGCAATTGAATACAATGGCACCACAGGTAATGGTGGCAAAACGGCATTATCCAT
>CAIGRT010022224.1:0-11477 GCA_903798405.1 Fraxinus platypoda | reverse complement strand
ACTTAAATAATCACTTAAATTGGCCAAACCAATTTCGAATTTCCAACAGTAATTGGGGTTTAATGTTTCTTTTGAACGATCAACTAGATGCTAAGTGGAGTTTGAGGTGTTTTTCTTTCTTTTTAATTATTTGGACAGCGGCCAATTGGCCTAATAGCTTTAGGGTGTCTACACGTGAAGGCTTTCTTTTTAATTGATATATTTTTCTTATAGCTAACATTAACTACTTTTCATATGTTCCTCTGTGATTAAATTGTGGGGCTTTTCTTAACATGAATGCTTATTTAATCAAAGAACAAATTGATGGTGAGTTGGAAGCATATCTTGGAGTCAAGAATGTTATTGGTGTCTCGTGAGTTTTTAGATATTTCTTCTATATTTCTAATTCTATTTTCTCCTTTTCAAGTTTGTTGAACAGCCCTAAGTAGTTTGAACTTGAAATTACTAGGATTATATTTTATTTGTATTCGTTATGGTTTTGGAGGTAAATATTTATTTGGTTAATAGTAATATGAGTTTTTTTAAAATGTATTTTGTAGTTATATATATTTGAATTATTGTACATTGAAGCATTCTTTTTATTGTCATGAGTTATTTTTATTAGAGTTACATTTTCTTACAAATGTGCACCATAATAACAACTCTGTTGCGATGCAAGAAATTAAGTATTATCATATATGAAAGCATTATGCAACGAATATCCATTGTCACAAAATAATATCTGTTGCTTTTTTATATATTTAAAATAGAATGCACAACATACATAAATAAAGATAGAATAAATTAGACGACAATTGTACATCGTTGAAGCAAAAACTTTTTGTTGCGGGATAAATTTAATTACGAGCACAACTTGATACAAATACATATTTATTGTTGCAAAAAAAATTTGCGTAATAATTTTTTTATGTTGTAAAATAAAATATTCCTATATGTATAAATAATTACAAAAAAATTAGGCAACAATTATACATCGTTGCTTAAATGATGAAGCGATAAACTCTCTGTGTTGTGAAATCTTAAATTTATGTTTGTGGTGAACATACATAATAAATTATATTACAAATATTGAATATAATAAAATATATTAGCGACATGTCAAGAATATTGTAAAACATATTTCGCGACAAACATTACTTGTTATTAAGGATATGTTTGAGCCCCATTTTTTAGTATAAAATGTATTTTGAAATAGTAGATTGATGAATAATGTATGGTTAAAAATGAAGAAAAAGTTTTTTGAGTTGCATGTAATATTAGTTTATTGAAGAATGTGTGGTTCAAAAAAAAGTAAAAAAATGCATTTTGAAAAAAAATGAGAATCAAATAAGGACTAAAGATATGTTAATACGAGCATATATTGTTGTAAAAATAAAATAGGTAGCAAAAATTACACATTTAAAAGAATATTCGCAACAATCATTTTTCTTGTAAAAAAATTATTGGAATAATTGTTGCGACAAACTATCTTGTCGCACTTTTATTTTTTCATGACATATATGCATTATGACGACATTATGACTACAAATATTGTTTTGCTATTTCATATTTTCTGCGTCAAACAAATAGTCTCGCGATTTTGTTAATGCGATGAATGGTCGAAAATTGTCGCAAAAGACATTCCGTGACCAACATTCGCAATAAACATATTTTGCGTAAAAACTTTATTGAAATATTCGTTGTGACAAACTGATTTGTCTCCCTTTTAAATTTTTGCAACATATATACATTGCGACGACATTATGACTACAAATATTATGTTGTTATTTCGTATTTTCTGCATCGAACAAATAGTGTCACAATTTTGTTAATGCGATGAATGACTGAAAGTCGTTGCAGACGACGTTCAGTGACTTATATAGCACAACAATACCCGCAACAAACATATTGTGTCATCGCTAAATTACTTTTGCAACAAAATCACAATTTTTGCGATAACATTTTTTTTGTCGTGAAATCGATTATTTTTTGTAGTGTGATATGATGAAATATGAACAAAATTAATAAAGTGATAAAAACTAAATTATTTTTATAAGAAATATGGAATTGAGAAATGTAGATGGTAGAATGAATTGTAGATAAATTGTAGAGAGTTAGTGTGAAAAATAAAATAAAATGAAGAGATAGGGATTATAGAGTTTTTTAAAATAAAAAAATAAAACCTGGTAACGGTCAAATTGGGCCAGTGGTCACATGTAAGCCCAAAGCCCAGGAGCCACTCATCTTCGGGGCAAGACGAGTCCTGTTCATCTCGTCAAATTTTTTTGGGCTCGGCTTGGTCTCGGAGCGGCCCATCAGCCGAGCCCAAACGAGCGAGCCCACGACCTGTTCGACCCAATTGTCACCCATAGAAATAAGATAATTAAGAAAGACGTGTGTAAACCACGAATAAGTATATCAATAGTTCAGTGAACGATAACAAGATAATTAAAAAAGACTCGTGTAAGCCACAGATAAATATATCGATAGTTCAGGAATGATAAAGGCCAACTGGTCCAAATTTAAACCCCTAAGCCGTGTAGGTGCATTTTTCTATGGTGGAATTGACAAAATTCTAATGATTCCACTTTAAATGCTGTGTCACTTTTATTGTTTCAGGACAAAATAAAAGTACTTGTCAATGAAACGTAAACTAGCATGCAACCTTTGAGACTATTAATAAAGCTCTTACGATTTGTTTAATGCACTTCTTCTATTTTAGTTTTAAACTCTAATGTAATATAAGACACAAAATGCAAGTAAATTATTTTACATACCCAATCATATTGACAATGACGAAAAGAAATTAGCGTTGTATGATGGAAACTTAGAATAGAGAAATCTCAAAATCTTGATCAACAAATGGTAAAAATTTTAAAAAATCAAAACTAATTTCTTATTAAAGTCACATCAATCAGAATCTCCTAAAGGTTTTTTAATCAAATAAAGTAATTTAAAAAAAAAAAATTCAAATAGTAAGTTTTCATTAAAGAATTAAAGTTAAACTACTTTCAACATTTCAAAGCCAATCCAAAGAAACGCTAAACACGATTAAATCCAAATTTAGTCATTTTCGCTGGCCATTTCAATCATTTTCAAACAAAATCAATCAAATCCTAGGATGTTGTACACGGAGTTATTAAAAAATAAATTATTTTCTCGTGCATTTTTTTTTTCAACTACATATTGAAAGATAGAAGATGAATCGCTTGTTTAAATGGATTTTGAATTTCAATAAAGCACCTTAACTAGGAGTGACTTTTGCATTCGCTATGGATTTTGAAATTAATTTAACTACTACTCACTATTCATCAAAATCATTTATTTTATTATAGGAAAATCGCAATCAGGATCCCAATCTTTTCAAAAAAGTTTAGTATGGGTCACGAACCTTTTTATTTTTAGAACTATCATCCCGTGACGTTTGGAAAAATATGCAACACAAACACTTTTTGAATAGTAACCATACAAAGTCTTGGAAAAACTTTCCATCCCATATCTATTTGAATTTTCAACGATGGATGCATTTTGAATCGAGATGCAAAAATCCATCAACTGACACTTTCAATGGACCATTTTTATAAAGGGCAAAATTGTCTATCCACCTTTATTTGAAGGGGGAGAGAGAGAGATAAATAATTGAAAAAATATGAAAAAAAAAATCATCTACCCCACCCCCACCCGGTCTGACCCGATCGACACCAACACATCCCCGCATACCATTGCCTCTACCACCACCAACCTCTCCCTCCCCATTCTATTCAGGGATGGCAAAAAAGCTTGCCGACTCGGGCGGCTTCGGCTTGGCTCGAAAAAAGCTCGAGTCGGGCCCGACTCGGGCTTGGTTACACCGAGCCAAGGCTCGGGTCGAGCCTCATTTTTTTGGTCGGACTTTGCTGGCTCGACTAGGCTTTGCTTGGGCCCAAAAAGTTCGACCTAAAAAAGCTCGAGCCGAGCCCGAGCTTTTTTTTTTGGGCTTGGGCTCAACTCGGCTCGTTGACATAGCTAATTCTATCCCACCCAATTCCAATTCCAATTCCAATTCCAACTCCAACCCCAACTACACCACCCAGCTTGCCAAGGCCTCCTCCAGGAAAGGGGGTTTCATTTTCCCCCTGATAACACAAACGATATTGACCTCCACCATGGAGATGACTACAATTAGTCTCGAAACTAGGGGAGAAATCCCCAACCCCTAAGTTTTGGGGCAGCAAATTAGGTGGAGGGGTGGAGTTGATGTCAATAGTGGCAACAACATGATTACTTTTAGGGTGGTGATGGGATGGGGTTAGGAAAGATGATTTTTTTTTATCTCCTTTTAAATTTCTGAAGTTTTTTCTTTTTTAATTTTTAATTGGGGTCGTTATATTCACACTGTATTTTTTATTTGTAGTATTATATTTTAATTGTACTTAATATTCTCAATATTCTTTACTATAATTGTTCTCTAATTTTTCCATAACACTCTTATAGTCAACTTTTCATTAATTAGCACATTTTGTCCCTGTCAACTATTTTCGTCAGAAAAGTCCATTAGGAGGACGTAAAGTACTATATTCGAGAGAAAAAAATATTTTTCATAAAGCAACTAAAGAAAAGTAAACATTTCTAATATAAAAGAAATTGGTACCTCACAAGACTCAAACGAGCAAAATAGTGTCCAAGTTATTATCTTCAAGCAACACATGCACATATACATGTGAAGGTGTATTGCTGTAATTAAACCCTTGTTTGATCCTCATTTTTTTCGAAATATATTTTTCTCTCTTCTTTTCAATCACATTGTTATTTTTTAACCACACATTCTCCATCAATCTACTATTCCAGAATACATTTTATACAAAAAATGGGGCTCAAACATGCCCTAAATTCTCTTGAGCGGGCTAATAAGAATGAAAAAGGCTGGGTGTACAGACTAAGTTTCTTAGAGNCACATTCTCCATCAATCTACTATTCCAGAATACATTTTATACAAAAAATGGGGCTCAAACATGCCCTAAATTCTCTTGAGCGGGCTAATAAGAATGAAAAAGGCTGGGTGTACAGACTAAGTTTCTTAGAGGTCTCACTGAAATTTAAAAAATCGGTGACATGACGGGAGAAAAAGGAAAGACCAAGGAAAATATAAGGAAATAGGAGGAAATATAACCCATTTAAAATATAACAAATGATCCAACAGAGGGAAAATTTCTCTCATTTTCTCCTTCCCGCGAAACGCCATTTCCCCAAATGAAGCCCTAAAAACGAAGCGAAAGACGATCTGTAGTGGAGAATTGTCTTCCACGACTGCACACCCACCTTAGTTGATTCCTTTTTCTAAGAGTGTCTTCCAATCGCACACATCATTTCCTTACCCACACATGGTATCTTCTTCGACCGCAAAGCCTTAGTTGATTCTCGTTCAAAGAGTGTCTTCCAATCGCATCTTACCCACACACGATAATGTGCTTTCTATTCAAGAACTATCATACAAAATTAGAAGAATTCGAGAACTATTTTACAAAATTAGCTGGATATGAATTTTTTGAGGCTTCTGAAAATTATAACTTAGCTAAAGGGGAAACCAATATGGTGATATATAGTGAAATGTAAGCAAATATTCAAGTACTTGTATAGAAATTAGCTTAAGTATGAAATGGTGGATTTTCAACAGTCTATATTAGCTAAACAGGATGCCAATGTTGATTTGGGAGAGTCATGTTGCAGAAGCAGTGTTCTAAATTAGGGTGTTAAAGATGAAATGAATGCTGTAATTTGTTTTTGTTTTTTTAGCTCAATTTTATCACTGATTTGTTGTAAGACACGAAACTATGGAAGACATGAATGGAGATCCTTTACTGCATTCCGATGGTGTGATAGTTGCGGACAATATCAACATTGTGGATGACGAAACCTTAGGAGAAGATGGAGAGAAAGTGCCGAATGTGGGTATGATGTTCGAGGATGAAAAAGAGGTGTTTGATTTTTATAAGAGATGTGCTTACACCGTAGGTTTTCCAGTGAGGAAAAAGAATTCAAAAAAGAGGGATGATGGATTTGTTAGATATGTGATGTTCACATGTAGCCGTGAAGGACGAAGAAGTAGTAATGCAAGCACATCTTTGAAGCCGCAACCAACAAGTCAGACAGATTGTAAAGCGAGGATAACTGCATCGTCAGACGATCATGGAACATGGAGAATTAACACCGTCCACCTCGAGCACAATCATAAAACAAGCCCGTCGAAGTCAATGTTGTATCAATGCAACCAAAAATTGAGTGCAAATGTGAAACGAAAGCTCGAATTGAATGACATGGTAGGGATTCCATTGCACAAAAGTTTTAACTCCGCAATTGTCAAAGTAGGTGGGTATGAGAATATGATTTGCGTAAAAAATGATTGTCGCAACTATATCGAACAAGTGAGATAGTTACGACTTGGAGAAGGAGATGCCGCAACATTACAATCCTAATTTTCAAAGATGCAAGAACATTGTTAGGGATTTTACTTCAGTATGGATGTAGACAATGAGTCACGGCTTAAGAATATATTTTGGGCAGATAATGGGAGTAGGCAAGTGTACAAAGAGTTCGACGATGTTTTCACCTTTGATACCACGTATCTTACGAATAAGTACGATATGTCTTTTGCCCCTTTTGTTGATGTGAATCATCACGGACAATCAACATTGTTTGGTTACGATTTGTTATTTATTGAGGATACAAGTACGTTAATGTGGCTTTTTAAGACATGATTGCAGTGCATGCATGGTCAACCCCCCATGGTATAATTACTGATCAACATAGGGCCATGCAAAATGCAGTTGAGATTGTCTTTTCGAATACTAAATATAGATGGTGTTTGTGGCACCTTATGAAAAAGTTACTAGAAAATTTTGGCTACCATATTCATAAAAGTTTGATTTTCTCAGCTATAAACACATTAGTATATGATTTCCAAACTGTTGATGAATTCGAAAAAGGTTGGATAGCAATGATAGGTAGTTATGACTTTTACGATAATGATTGGTTGTCGGGACTTTACAAGAACAGAGGTCGTTGGGTTCCGTGTTATTCGAAGACCACTTTCTACGCAGGCATGTCCACAACGCAACGCAGTGAGAGTATGAATGCCTTTTTTGATGGATATGTCCATTCGAAAACTTCGTTGAAGTAGTTTATCAAACAGTACGAAGGAGAATTGATGAATAAGGTTGAAAATGAGTTTTAAGCAGATTTCAAGTCGTATTCGCAGATATGACTACTTCGTAGGAAATGTTTATTGCAACGTCATTTCAGCCTCAGAGATTTGTCTAGGGATGAAGTACGAGGTTCGAGAGTCTATCGTACATCCCGGGGGTCGGAAGAAGAAAACGGTTTTCGTATCCTTTCGAAGGAACACATGTGTGATTACTTGCAGCTGCCACCTGTTTGAATTTCGTGGAATTATTTGTAGGCATGCGATCACAGTTTTGGACCATAACGACGTTACATTAATGTTGGAGAGGTATATATTGCGAAGATGGAAGAGAGACGTCCGTAGAGCTCACACGAGGGTCGCAGTAAATTATAACTAGTTGGTTAGTACATTGAACAGTTGAGGTGATGAAATGTGTATGGCTTTTTCGAGGTAGCAGACCTTGCTACACCCGATGACGGGGGTTCATGTGCGATAATGGATTGGATAAAATCGAAAGCTATAGACCTCTTAACTTCAAATTCGAGTGGTGGTAGTAATGTCCCTTTGCAACCAACTTTTCATTCAGCAACTCAATGTACAATTTCACAAAATACCGTTGACGTCAGCATATTGGATCCCAGATCGTCGAATAGAAAGGGCGTGCCACGGAAACTTCGGATAAAAAGCACATTGGAGTCGACTTCAAAGAAAGGAAATGTATGTTGCTTGCAGTTGACATCCATTACATAGGTCCTCGAGTACAAACATTTACTTATATTGGTATGCAGGTAACTTTGACTTCAAGCAAGCCACAGAGATCGAGAGCTAAGCGTAATCATGTCGAAGAGGTTGCACCCATTGTTCAGTTCTCTCAACAACTTTAATACTTGTAGCCTACGCCAGTGTCATATTCACAACTTTTGTTGGTCAGTACAGAGATTTTGCACACATTTTCACTTATTTGAAGGTTGTATTTATGTTGGTATTTAATATAGGGTGACGTCGAGAGCCAAGTTTTTACTCAACAATTACAGTCATCTACAGGTATATTGAATTGTCAAATTCAACAGGTGTACATCACCTTATAATTCAAGTTTATTATTTTGCACTTTGATCATCCCAATGTATCGCATCCTACTCCCATTTCAGGTTTGTCATGTCTGTACTTTGGTGACCAACGTCTATCGCATCCAGGATGCACAATTTTCGGAATGGGTCAAATGGGTGTCGATGTTGTTTAGGTAAATTGGCAACATGCTTCCTAACAAATGTATTATGCATTTAGTTCATTCAGCGAACGATGGAGAAAAATGATGTTTCTATTACTTTGTTTAACATGGTACAATATCCTTGAAATCTGTTAGTTTAAATTGATATCCTTATATGAACTAATTATGCAGGAACACCATTCCAACACCGTCCCCCATAATCCGCCAATGACATTGATTCACATCGATGGCATGGAATTTGAAGGCATGACAAAGACACCCTTGAATTTGGACAAGATTGATTGAATTATGAGCTTCCAGCGTAGAGTTACTTTTGTTTTGTTATGTTCGCATTCTGGAGAATTTGGCCGAGATTGATTAAACATTATGATAATGATTATGAGCTTGAATCTGACTATTACTTTTACTTTGTTATGTTCGCAATCGGGAGTATTGTTGTTTAATTATATATATGGTCTAATTACGTTTTTGTTTAGATTATTCGTAAATGGGATTCTTCACTTTGCTAATCAATATAAATTGCGCAATGGTGCAGTTTCTATACCTGTCAAGGTACTTGGATTCTAGTCTAGGAAAGTGGAAGAAACTTCATGAGTTTTTTTACTGTCAGATGTATGTAGTTTTCTCTTCATGAGTACGTACTGTAAATTTTGCACTTTGTAAATTGATTTACCTAGAAAAGAAATGTGGGATTAGCTCTTGGATTCTCAAATAGACCAAAAATAAATTTATTCTCTCAACAGCATCATCAATTCTGTCCATACGAAATAGTTAGAGGTTTGAGCTATCTCCAAGAGAAGTGCCTGGGTTGCATTATTTTGCTAAGTTACTTCTACCAAAGATAACTCAAATATGTAATTAAAAGACCATAGTTTACACCAATTTTTCGATAGCAAATACGTAGTTCCGTAATAGCAATCTTTTTACTACGAGCGTAATTGAATGAAATCGTTCAATGTGTAAATGCTGATCAAGCAAGGCCCTTTCCTTTTCCATTTACTTCTGCACTTCCTTTCCCCTTGCGAAATGTGGCGTTCAACGTAATCTTGATTTCTCTTTTTTCAGCTATTTGAGCTAGGCTGTCAAACATGGTTGTCAAATCTTCGACTTCGTCGATGGCCGCAGGATTCCTCGCTTCAGTCATGGTACTCGATTCATCGCTTGATTCTTCATTTATGAGCCAATCAAAACAACCACAATTTTACTACACATTTTGAATAAACTCCCTTTGTTCTAGTCTCCCTTTCAACCTCAAAATATTTCTACAATCCATGAGCACACCATGAGTGTCGCCGTTTCATCGGGCAATCCCTAAAGAAGTGCTCCGCGTTTCTACTGCAATGACAAACACCAACATTTCTACCTCTCATCCTGGACGGGAAGCAACAACAACAACAATTAGATGTTATTACTACACGCTCTAAGAAAATGGACATAAATTTATTTTGTCACTGCCATAGTTTTCAAAGCAACTTCGCCAATTTCATCTATTCTAAACATCAGCACCTGAACCAGCAGTGTTCTTCTATCATTACATGATAGGACAAATAGCATATTTTCTACCAAGTGTCACCAATTCCACATATGCATTCATATTTTACAAAGTATTTATACCCACAAAGTAACACTTAAATAAATAGAAGTGTGAAATACATAATTCTGAAATACACATTGAATATTGACATATGGAATATTGACACAGTATCATAAGCATGTGAGAAATACATTATTTTGAAATCGACCGCCTTGAATTTGTGATAATTTATCATTCCCACGAAGTAACATCGCCGGCCGGATGTGGATATGAGTGCGGCGACTGCGAACTGAGCCAATGGTCGAAGGTGGAGATGAGTGCGGCATTTGTGGATGGTGGCGATGACATGATGTGGAGATCAATGCGATGATTGTCTACCTTGCTGACTACTTCAGGCGATCCATGGTTTCAAAGGTTTAAAATCGAGGAAAAGGGGAAGCAAGATAGCTTCGGGCGGAGATGGTTTACAACCCAGGCGATTTTTCGTCGCCGGACAGAGGTCGGGAATGAGGCGATTCCTAAGGTTTCAAACGGAGGAATGAATGAGAATTAAAAATGGAAGGAGCTGGTCTCCTTCTAATTTTTCTATTTTTTTTTTCCTTTTAATGGCCTTACCTGCCACCTCATTTGTAAAACATCTGTGAGTTCCTTTCAATACGTGTAGCGAGACTGAATAAGAATTAATACAATAGTAGTTGTGTTACAATTTCTTTTAAGAACAATAATGAACTAATTTAAGTCAAAATTTTGCTTAACCGGTAGACAGTTCCAAGAAAAAATGGAATCTTTTTTCCCGGATGAACAATATCTTGTATACAATATCGATGAACGATAGTCTTTTTATTTTTTTGGTATAGACAAGGAAACAAATGCAGAGAACAAAAGTAAGACGGCATAACAATTCCATCATTTTTTTTTTTTAATTTTACGAATATGAATAAACAAAAAACAGTAAAAAGCTTATTGGCAGCTGCATTTGATGTTGGTTGCTGCTGTCCTTTGGATTAGCCATTTAATGGTGGATTGGTGGTGTATGTGAGGGTGGCTATGGATGTTGAGGATGGTAGAGGTATTCAGGGACATATTTGTATGGGGGCAATTGGTGTATCCCCACACTAAATTTAAAATTTAAAATTTTGCTCAAATTTTTTTTTCAAGATTTTCAAAAAAATTCTTATAATTTCAATTTTTGTTCCCACAATTAAAATTTATGAGAATTTCTCCACAATTCTTTTATTACAGTTCCGCCCCTGTAGGTATTGACTAAGTATTATGTGAAAGATTGTTGGCATTGACTTTTTGGAGGACAACAATACTAAATTTTTTTGTACTCGAACACTTATCAAAGCTTCACGGATTTGTATGCCAAAGGAATATGACTTGCTCTAATATCAAATTGACGTGGAACACAATTGTCAAGAACAATATTGAGAAAGAGAAAATAAGAAGAAGAGAAGAAGAAAGTGAAGAAAGGGGAGAGTATAGAAAAATTGGGGGAGAAAGTGTTAATTTATATCATAATGAAAGTCTAACTATTACAATGCAAAATATGCTGATATTATAACGATACTAGGTA
>CAIGRT010022169.1:0-11480 GCA_903798405.1 Fraxinus platypoda | reverse complement strand
TACCTAGAAAAAGGTGGAAAACGTTTTCCACGGAAAAATTTACCTATCAAACAGCTTTTTAAGGGTGGAAAAGGAAAATGTTTTCCTTTTCCATGGAAAACTAAGGCTATCAAACGGAGCCTTAAAGGAAAAGCAACAGTAACCCGTCTTGAAGTATTACATTATATTTTCCCAATATTTGGCAATAATTTTAAATCTACAATATAACCCTACGCATGGCCTATATCGTCGACATGTTTCAAACTATAAAGAATTATAGTATAGTTTTTATTTATTATACCAAATTTTAATAATAATGAAAGTTTTTAATCTTTCTTTACTTAGGCAGTGTTTGAAATGCAAACTTTTCTAGGGACATTTTCCCACTTTATGGCTGTTTGATTAGCAAGATTTTCCTCTCCCTCCACCCACGTGCCTGTTTTCCTAGAAATGTGGGCAAATGTTTTCTTGTTGTTTTTGTGGGTTTTGATTTTCTAGGTTTGTCTTTTTTTACAATTGGAAAAAATTCTAGACACAATGGTAAAAAAAATTTCACTTTAATGGACAATTTCCATGTAAAACAAAGTCAAACGAACACTAAACTTTGATGAAAAAAATGATTTTTTAGGAAACAATTTTTTTTCTTTTTCTTTTTTACTTTTTGGCAATGAAAACAAATTTNTTTTTTTACAATTGGAAAAAATTCTAGACACAATGGTAAAAAAAATTTCACTTTAATGGACAATTTCCATGTAAAACAAAGTCAAACGAACACTAAACTTTGATTAAAAAATGATTTTTTAGGGAACAATTTTTTTTTTCGTTTTTTTTTTTTTTACTTTTTGGCAATGGAAACAAATTTTATAACTAATTGTGGAAAAAAAAATCACTTTAATGGACAATTTTCATGTAAAACAAAGTCAAACGAACACAAAATTTAAAAATTTTCCGGGTGGAAAATTATACCAATCAAATACACTTAATTAACAATTCCCTGTAAAATATTTGCTAGGCAATTATTTTCCCTGTAATTCATTTTCTTTCTACCTATTTTCCACTCTTGCAATCAAACGGACCCTTAGTGTAACATTTATATTCTCAACTTTTTCTTTTTTCGTCCCATTCTTATCGTTAATCCTTCATTTATTAGCATAGCTATAATGATGATTTTCGTCCAAAAATTTCATCAGAAAAGTATAAAATGACTTATTTACCCTTTATATTTTTAGATAAGCAAAATCTCTCAATCAAAGTACGTTAATAACATACATGGACAAGAACCATCACCAGTAACAAAATTTGCTAATTAATCATTATTGAATTTCAAGGAATTCATAGGGGGCTCACCGATGTCATAGCTCAATGGCTCTCTCCAACACTCAGTTTTAGTTATTCTCTCAAAACTAATAAAAATAAAAAATGTGAATTATTTCAACTTTTACCATCTAACTCATCACACTCACACTCCCTTTCTTAGGCGTGTTAACTCACGACAAAATCTGTACCATACTAAATCTTTCAAGTTTCAAGCATCGTCACGACATTCGCCTCTCCATCTCTGGTACTGTTTTACACATATACCCTTGAGGCCCTTATATGGGAAGAAGGAAAAAAAAAAGTCAAAAACATAAAGAAGAAGGAAAATTGAAAAAAGAAATGTTAAATAAATTGGTCCTACAAATTAAAAATAAACAAAGCATCGCACGTGAGGAATAAGTTGTGTCAAAGTCTTTGGTTCCGGTGTTCTTACAAAACGGGCTTTTAGACTCTTCGGTTCTGTCATAAGTGTCTCTCATATCTCTCCTCTCTTCTCTCTTCTCTCCCCAGTCGGTTAGCACTTCCAGCCTCAAAGCGAAAAGATCATGGTAAAGTCTCTCTCTCTCTCTCTCTCTCTCTCTCTCTCTACACACACACAAAAGCCAATTTCATCGACGTCTTCATTGATGTTTTCATTCTTCGGTTTCACCGTTGAATTTTCTATCACGATAATTTCCCTTTTGCATGCGCTAATGAATCTGGGATTTTTTGTTTAATTTTTTTACTTTGTACTTAATAATTTTTCAATTTGTACGAGAATCGTTTCCGTTTTTGTCTTCATTTCTTCCACGTCCATAGAAATATAGATGAAGAAGATGACTAAGCGGTGATATTTCTGAGAGTCCCTTCAGTTTCTTCTTTACTTTTAATGCGCAATTTATGATACAGAGAGTAAGGAATATATAATTAAATTGTACATTTCCACAAAAATTCAAATTTGGTTGATGCTATTGTTTTTGCATTAAATGTGAAATAACTATTTCAAGAAATATACGAAATTGGAAATTTCCGGGAATGAAAAAGTAACAAAGATTGATAGCAGTTTCTGTGACTCGTCGATCCAATTCTGCTTAAGAATATTTCTATGTAATTGAAATAAAGCTGAATTTGTTATGCTTAACACTGCGATGTAATTGAGATTCAGGTTTAATGGCTAACGTATTGAACTAAAGATAATCAAGAAATTTCCACATCGTCTCCAGGCAGTTTATAATACAAGTTTGTTTTCCAACTCCGTTAAATCTTGATAGTAAGAATGATTTGCAGACTACTTCGAAACGCCTTGCAGAGAAGAAAACAGCGAAATTTGAGAAGAATATCACAAGGAGAGGACTGACCCCTCAATCATCTAAGAAAGAAGAATGGGAACCTGCACACCTTGTTCTTGTCCTCTTTGCAGTTCTGGTAGTATTGTCATGTAAGTTTTTCTCTATGTTATTTACTGGGAGTACACGCTTATTCAAGTGACCGAGTGAACGTGTTAGATTGCATTTTTTTTTTTTTTTTGCAGTTGTTTATCAGGTTGTCAGGATGGCAATTAACGGTGGAATATACTGAGAAATTGGAAATGTTTCGATGCTTGGATGCTATTTCCTGTTGCTGGGACTTTCCTATGTTTATTTTGGGGATTTTAACAATAATATAGATTATGAATTATAAACATCGCTGTTTCTAATGATTACCCCTTTTGCTCATTCCTGCATTTGCTTACGTTCTTTCCAGTTTAGAATTGGTGTGTTGGACGGGACAGTAAAATCTTATCTAGTGTACTGACGATTCATGAATATTAGAGAAGTTTATGATTCATCAGCTTTTTGTAGTTGTATTTGCTTTCATCAGACCTCCGAACTCCAGGAATGGAACCGCTTCCCGTCTTCGAGCATATTGGTCTGTACTTTTAGATAGCTTATACTTGAGTGTTAAACCCGTGGCAGTTTTGCATAATTGGACTTAAAACACCTCGTCTAAGGAATTATATACCTCAAATTCCTACAATTAGTACTCATATAAGAATATGTAATAAAATTTTCGAAGTTCGAAATTAAGATGCATAAAACTAAGATGTCCTTGCCAGTTTATGTTGAAGCAAAATTTGTTGAATTTATATGAATTTGGATTAAGAAAATCTTAGAGAGAAGAACATATAAATATGATACAGTTAATGCTTTGACCCTGAGAAAAGCTCTCTAATGGCTTACTAAAGAACCTATCATATAAATATTATCAGAGAAAACATGCAAGGGACTGTCTTCCAAACATTTTTATTATACAATTTTCTTGAAGAATCACACATCTTAGGTTAATAATTCTCGAAAAACAAATAGGAACTCAATTTGTTCTATTCATCCATGATCTTCCTGTTTGTTTCACATTGTTTTAACTTGAAAATGAATTTTTTTACCATTTTTTTTCAAAAAAGTGGGGCCCTCTAAGAGAAAAAGTGGTCAAACATTACAGCTCACCAATTATAGCAACGGTAAAAATTCTGCTTAAAATTAGAAACAAACATGGCAAAACATTGTCAACCTTTCCAGACTAAGATCCACCACTTCTATAGAATGTGTTTACCAGAGAATTTGCTGCTTCATCTTGATTGCATGATGTTGTCCTTGGAGAGTGAACATGATTGTCACAATATCCTCCCAACGAATATTTCTCAGCCTTCATCTACATCAGAAATCATGCATGATTGAGTTCAGAAGCAAAATTAATCCTAAATCTGACAAGGATGTGTGAATTCAAAACATTATGGCGCAGCATGAAATTAGGATCACAGGTACCAGTTAACAACGTCTAAAATTATTAAATAAGTAGATACAGTCTGTTGTATACTAAGATATTTTACGAATTTGACAACAATTTCCACGTTAATAATACCGACGAGTTATTATTACAAGAACCACAACCAGTATTCAAAGGGCTACATATTCAAATACCTAAAGTGTCTAGTATAACTTCAGTACAGTTTACCCTTCAGCTATACCAAAATAGCTTTAAAAGGCAAAGCGCATAGAACTCGATCTTTTTTTGTAAGAGAGAATGGAAGCTAAGCAACTTGATGTTCGACACATAACATCCTCAGAAGACTGCTGACATCTTGACAAAAGGTTTTATCAGCAAATTTTCTTGAAAAATTGAAGACAAAACTCAAAGTAGCTTCAATAGATCCTATTGGTTCGAGGGGGAATATTGGAGACTAATATCAAAACAAACACGGCCTTATTTGTTTAACCGCCTATGTGCTGTACATAATATTATATTTCAGATTTGCATTATACTATATATATTGTATACTGTAGCTTAAAGTTGACAAGAATAGGACACATATTATCTCATTTTCCTTCTTGCTTTGTGTGTAAACTCCATCAAGCTGCAATTGTCAAAGCGGGTAATATTTTGACAATTAAGGTATTATGAGCAAACTGGTTCATCTTATATCCTTGAAACTATCCTTAGTGTTAAGAAACAAACAAGATACCAGAATCGCTCTGAATATCAATTGTTGAGAATCTGGCCAAATAATAAAAACAAGAATAATACGAGCAATATGAAAAAATAAAGGATCGCACAACAACCAAGATTTTTGAGGAAGAAGATGATAATTTATTATACCAAAAAACTAAAATTGTCTATACAAGATTTAATTCTCTCAATCTAAATCTAAACAATTCTCTCAAGTTTCTAATGTATACAATAATGATCTAATTGTTATCTTGAGTCTCTCCAAAGAGTCTACACTTTGTGGAGTATTTATAAGAACCAAATCTTGGAGTTATGGATAAAGTAGAATTTAAAATCGCGTAAAAAACCAAATAGGAATGAAATTCCTCCTCGAATAGCCGGTGCCCGGAGGTTGGTGCCTTCTGCTTCTCTTTTTCGCTCCTGGCTCCCCGTCTCAGTCCCAATGCGTCCAAAACACTTCATTATCCATTTCAAAGTCTTTTTCCTAATCAAATTCTCAATTCATGATGAAATTTGATCCCTTATCAAATCGGACTCCTAAACCAAAATTATCTAGGCTTCCTCCATGAATCAAACTTCCAAGTCACAAGGAATTTGAGTCACGAAACATAACACTCAATCCCAAATTTTTATTGGAAATAAATCTTAGTTTTTGTCATGAAAGTGTGCTTCAGTCCCAAACGACAGTTTAGCACGAACATGCAGAATCCTCAGAGCTTTATATACAAAAAAGAGTTGATATATGTTATGTTATGAAGAGGAGAAAACAATAGTTCAATATACTTTCTCTGAGGCCGTGAATTCATCACATCTTGGAAAAGTATGGCACTTTTCAGAGACTTTATTTCTTCCCTTTGATTCAAGAACAAATCTTTCAGCTTCCCGAGTGACAAATTCTTTAATTGTCAAATGAAATCTAAACATGGGACATTCAGAAAATCTCAGTCAATACTTATGACCTCATACGGATTCCCTAGAAAGAGAAGAATAAACTGAAAAGAATCCAGATTTCAACTCTCAGTCAATCTCTCACGTAACAACAAAAAAAATTAAAGTATCAACAAGTCACATTTTCTCATCTTTGCAATACATCCCAAATTGTAGTTGTTGACCACCGAAAATGAGCCAATAGATACCGGGCCAACTCACGCCAAGTTAAGTACGGTTTCGACGCGTTTCTATCGGAATGTTGACGGTAGCACGGGGAATATGAACGCGGAAGGTACTTAGCGGTGAGAGACATAACTGTTTGAGCTCCGGCAAATGGAACAAAAGCGATCGTGCTAACAACGATTGCTCAACTGAAATTGAAATAACCAGTATAATCGCAAGCGCTAATAAGTGGAATGATAGATATGATGTGTATTCAAGTTGCTATATTGTATACAAGAGTTTTTCACTCATGATTATGCTCAAGAGACTGAAAATGAACTTAAGTATTTATTTGTTTTTTAGTAAAAGTTCTTCCTCTTTTCTCAATTCATAATCCAACCCCTTCTAAATTACACAAAGAACCTATTTATACTATCTTGGCCGACGTGGTAATTGTTGGATCAAAAATCACGTGGCCTCATCTCCCTAATAGAGACGTTACATCACTATCTATTTATACAATTAATGTATTGATAAGGGGTCAGCCACCCTATACAATAAGCTGACATATTGACAAACTTTTATTACAAGTGTTACATCAATCACTTCTAAGAGATCTTCAAATCTATTACAAGAGACAGCGTCGGCTTTATGAGCTTCGGACGAGTTTGAGAGTCTCGAAGAGATCTTCTGAGATGGTTCTCTAGGTGGAGGGCTTCAACTCCTTTCTCAACTGCCTTAGGTGGCTTTGTCTTTGAAGAAGTACCTCAGCCCGGACTTCGTCCTGCAGTGTGAGAACTTCGGACGTTGTGCGATGACCTTGGCCCGTTTGCCTTCTTTGTGTGTTTGACTCCTGGGTCTTCTTTTGACTTTCTTGTTGACTCTCTGCCCACGTGTTGTGCTACATGGCATCGTTTCACTGGGCCTCGGAGGCGAGGAGTAACAGTAGTGATGCTAGATTTCTTAATTTTCACACAAACAGCACTTCTATTTATTAATTTAATTCAAGATTTTCATTTTCACTAAACACCGTGACTCTCCTAATTATTCCAAAGCTTCCATTTTTCCATAAAGTCTGCCCCGATCTTCTGCAATCTTCAAATTTCAGCTTGATTTTATAACATCTTAGATAATTAACAAAAAATCATCAAATTTCAATCATAAAACTCTAAATTCTTCTATAAGAAAACCATATATAAACATACAAATTACCTCTCGATTTTTCTCTTCGTGTTTGGTCGCGGGTGGGGTGGGGGTGGGTTTACTTTGAAAAAATATTTTGTATGTAAATACGTATTTATTTGTTTTAATTGCGATTTATACTTTTTGAAAAGTTATAGAATTTCATTTATACTTTTTTTGTTGTTTTATTGCTTTCTTTTTTATGACAACAAATCATCATTTAATGGATAAAATGGAGGGAATGCCAATTTTTTACATAATTGAAAGTTTGGGAACGGAATAAATTTTTAACATTTCAAGGAATTTCCTATTGTAAGGCAGTTGATACTACGGAGGCTAGATAACATTATTTGTTTATTTATAATTTAGTAAGGGTTAGATATTTCTTGGTGTTCGGACCCTTATTATCATATGGCATAATATTCGACCGACCTCTTTATCTACTTACCTTGTCTATTTAGGTCCCCACCGTGTTGTTCTTATATCATTTGGCTCATGAGATGTCATGTTCGGCCATTTTCCTAAACCGTACTTTTATTTCTGCCTATGGTAGGTCCAAAAGGGAGAAAAAAGAACTTTTTTTTTTTTTTTCTGCGCAGTGCCTCTTTCCAAGATGTTAAGATCAGCAATAAGTTTCAATTTTTTCACTAGTTACAATCCATAAATTGCCTAAACAAATAAACATGTACATGTTATTGCACAAATTATACACGATGAGATTTAAACTATAGAATATATACATGGATTGATCAATCCAAATTGGTTTAAATCTAGCCAGCTTGAAATATAAAATCTCCAAACCCTATAATATTATCTTGAACGCCATTCATAATCTTCCAGCACTTCAGGGTGTCCTGCAACATAATCCAAGAATGCTTCGCCTTCTTCGTCACGCCATAATTCAGGTGGGAATGGTGATATTTGGCCAATGACAACTATTGCCACCAAAAACACAGTTGTGGAGAGGAAAAGAGGCAAAAAGTAATAGAGAATGCTTGTAAACTGAGTCATCAATGTAAAGGAAAATGCCAAGACTAGTGATATTGCTATTGCTGCAATGAAGAGAATTCTGTACTGCAAAAGGATGGCAAGGATATCCATGGCTGGCCTCTGTCTCCTTGAGTTGGAAACACAAGTTTTTTGAGGTTTTAAACATGAGAAAGTATTGATTACTTATTTGGCAAAGATTCTTTTGCTCAGTATGTTTAGCTTCTTTGCATCACCTTGTTCCCTAATCTATTCCTCCCTTGTAATGGAATGGCTTCCTTGACCTCCTCTACATGGTGTCTAGTTTTTATTCGTCGTAAACTAGCTAGACCAGACGCTTTTTATCAACATGCTTAGAGCGTGTTTGGTGGGAATTAAAATTAGATTTTTAGTGGATTGAATAAAAGTTTTTGAAATGTGTGGTTGAAAAGATGTGAGACTCATGAAAGATGTGGTTAATATTGATCGTTTGACTTTGACTTGGATTAAAATCAGATTTTAATTCGGTCCAAACAGGCCCTTAATGTTATCTGAACCCAGCACGACCCGTGTTGGATCAGGCATACCAGCCATTACAATTTTTTTGATAAAAAAAAAAAAAAAACCTGTAATAAATTTTAAAAAATCAGGTGGTACGTGATTGTGATCTAGTGGTATATGACTATGTCATGTTCTCGTAAATTGTTGTGACCTATAAATTGTGAGATTGTGACTTACTATGATGTCTGATTGTGACATAATCTAGAGTGTGTTTGGTAGGGATTTTTGAATAGTGATTTGATGGGAAATGTGCTGTTGAAAAAGAAGAAAAAAGTATTGATGTGATAGAAAATATTATTTTATTGAAAAATGTGTGGTTGAAAATGAGAATTGATTTACTGTAGAAAATGAAAATCTTTACCAAACAGGCTCCTAATTATGACCTAAGCATTTACATTCATGTGACACTTGATTTTTGGAAAAAATAAAATAAAATAAAAACTGATTAATGAAATTAAAATTTAAAAATGGTTTCATGTAATTTTCTCCATTTTTTTTCCTGCCTTACGTGTAATTCTCGAAGCTATTTCACTAATAAGATTTTTTTTAAAAAAAAATTAAATTTTGAACTACATAAAGACAATTGCTAATGTACTTTCCCGCCTTAATTGGTTCATTAGTTGCTTTAGACCTTGTTAATATTCTCTTTTTAAAATTAGCCTGAAATTTTATGGTTTTAGACCTTGTTAATATTCACCACGACCGTCGGGGAATGTATATTTTATGGTTGTCTTCATGGTTTTGAGGTTCGTAATATGATCCGTCGTGAATGAAAATGAAATAGAATATTGGGAAATCAATTCCTTAATTTGCTTATACGGTCTTTGTTCAGGAAAAAAAATATTCGAACCGTCAAAGATAAACATTTTTCATTATATAAAAAATTATTATAATCATATAGAATCTCTCTTTCGTTCAGACTTGTAATTCTTTCCTTGCTAATGTTTTACCTTCAAAGAACATATACCTTTATTTTTGGAAAATTTTCTCAATATTCTCTGCCCTAACGAAAAAGTAGTCAAAACTTTGTCGTCTTTTTTTATCTCTTGATCACCACCTATTTGAAAAAAAAATATAAACTTTAACGTTGATGATTCTCAAAATTGAAAATTAACATACTCCAATATAAAATATATTCACTTAGAATTAATTAAATTCTAATAAATTCATTGATTCGTGGAAAATAAACTTACTAAACCCACTTAGTAATAAAATATCATCTATAATGACAACTAGCTACGTAGCATGAAGATGTACGTACCTCTTTTTAAGGGTAATTAGTACATAATGTCTCCACCTTCATTGTTATTGTGGAAAACGTTCATACATTTCATTTTTTTGGCATTTTCACCCTTACTTCCATCTTTCATTACGTAAAAGATCATTTTTATCTATTGTTCTCAATTAAAATTTGTGAAATGACGAATATACCCTTTTAAATAAAATAAAAAGGAAGAAACTAATTGCAACCATACTCCCAAATTTTTTTAAAAAGTACAAATGAGTCACAAATAATTTATTAAAAGGGTAATTAGTATATAATCTCCATATCTTTCACCGTTATTGCGAAAAACGGCCATACCTTTCATTTTTTATTTTTTTTTTATATTTTCACCCTCAATTGCACATTTGATTGTGCAAACCATCCATTTTCATCCATTTTCTCATTTTTTTTAATTTCTAATTCTTCAATAATTTATTTGGAACTCGTTTACACTATTTAATTTTTTTAATTTTTAAGTAAATTTAATAGTGACTTGTTTGCACTTTGTTTTAAAAAAAAATTGGGACTATGATTGTAATTAATTTTTTAGTTTTNTATATTTTCACCCTCAATTGCACATTTGATTGTGCAAACCATCCATTTTCATCCATTTTCTCATTTTTTTTAATTTCTAATTCTTCAATAATTTATTTGGAACTCGTTTACACTATTTAATTTTTTTAATTTTTAAGTAAATTTAATAGTGACTTGTTTGCACTTTTTTTTTAAAAAAAAATTGGGACTATGATTGTAATTAATTTTTTAGTTTTTTTTTATTTAAATAGGAGGTATATTGGTCATTTCATAGTTTTTTATTGAGAAATTTGATGAAAATGGATAGAAATAATGGTTTGCGAAATTAGATGTGTAATTAAGAGTAAAAATGTCAAAAAATAAAATGTATGGACATTTTTGCAATAATAATGAAAGGTAAAGACATTATGTGTTAATTACCATTTTAATAATTTATTTGGGACTCATTTGAAATTTTCAAAAAAATTGGGACTATAATTGCAATTAGTTTTTTCTTTTTCTTTTTGTTTTATTTAAAGAGAAGTGTATATTAGTCATTTCATAATTTTAATTGAGAAATTAGGTGAAAATAACATTTTGCACAATGAAATGTGAAAATAAAGGTGAAAATGTTAAAAAATGAAAGGTAAGGACGTTTTCCACAATAACAATGAAAGGTGGGGACGNCTCATTTGAAATTTTCAAAAAAATTGGGACTATAATTGCAATTAGTTTTTTCTTTTTCCTTTTGTTTTATTTAAAGAGAAGGGTATATTCGTCATTTCACAATTTTAATTGAGAAAATAGATGAAAATGACATTTTGCGCAATTAAAGGTGAAAATGTCAAAAAATGAAAGGTAAGGACGTTTTCCACAATAATAGTGTAAGGTGAAGACGTTACGTGCTAATTACCTTTTTTTTAATTGGTACACTTAGGGCTGTCTGTGGGTCGGTTCGGTTCGGTTCAATTCTGAAGATAACCGAACCGACCCAAAACTTTCGGGTATTTAATAAATGGACTGTCAAGTCCAAATATAATTATGGAACCGTTCGGGTTCGGTTCTATTCGGTTCAGTTCGGTTCCGTTCCGTTCCGTTCAGTTCCATACCATAATTTAATTTTTTAATATTTACAGCAACACTA
>CAIGRT010022148.1:0-12314 GCA_903798405.1 Fraxinus platypoda | reverse complement strand
GGTTAATTATTTTATATTACAATTAAATATTTAATTAATTAATTAATAAATACCTGATTTTTGTAAGTTTGGAACTTAACACCTGATTTTTGCAATTGTCGAAGTTAATACCTGATTTGAACACTCTTCCCTAACTCAAAACTTAGTCAACTTTTTAGTCGAACCAAACAGATGCTAAATACTAAGCTCTCGTTTGGACTCCATTTTAGAAAAATACTTCTATCTTATTTTCAAGTATGTATTCTCCAATAAAATAATATTAAACGCAAATTCAAAAATGTTTTTTTATTTTTTAATTACATATTTTTTTAAAAATATTATTTTAAAATACATTTTCCCCTAAATTCTATTTTTAATGGAGCCCAAACATGTCTGATAAAAATTGATCAATGTATGATTGAAAAATTGATAGAGTTTTGAATAATAATTTTTTTAGGAGAATATTTAGTTATAAAATAGGAATTTTTTTTAGATTTAGGTGCAAAATATTTTATTGTATAAATGCGTGGTTGAAAATATAATTAGAATGATAGAGTTTTGAGTTAATAATTGTTAAACATGAGCTAAATTTGATAAAAAATTGTTAAAAGTTTTATCAAATAAGCACTCAATGAGACTGTAGACAGAATGGTTGAGTTGAATTAGAAACATAAGTTGGGTGATTAACTTGGACAAATTGAAGTTAAGTGACCAACATGAAACAAGCATATAAGTTGGGTGACTTCTAGTGAAATCTTCAGTAAATTCATCCAAGGCTAGTTTCGTCTTTTCAGTTTACTGTCATCACTCAGTGCAAACCCCAGGGATGGATTGCTTTGTTCAATTGCAAGTTCCTTCAGTCACACACATAGTACTCACTTTCTCTTTCTATGCACATCACCTTCTCGGCAGTTAACCTGCTGCAATCCCTCTACCTAATTGTTCAACTTGTGTTCTCTTTGATTCTCTCTCACAATTCCATTATTTAATTTCTATGATATGATTGAATACCCATTTAATCCGTTTAGCTAATATAGTCTCGAATCCTGAGGCTCTGTTAATCTTCTTGTCTTTGCGTCTATGGTAGTGTGTTTGCGAGAGTGTATCTCAGTATCTGTATAGAGCAAAACGATGCCGTTGGTAAGAGTGGAGGTAAGGAATGAATACGGACTCGGAGCTCCGGAGCTGTACAGAGAGGCGAACAAGGAGGATCCGAAGGAGGTGCTCGACGGCGTCGCTGTAGCTGGCCTCGTAGGGATCTTACGTCAGCTCGGCGATCTTGCTGAGTAAGTGTTATTACAACTCTCTGTGGAGAGCATCTATTTCTTTTACTTAATAATTGGAAATGTTAGGTTGAAATGGTTCTCTTTCTAAGAACTCGAACTTGATTAACTTTGAACTCTTCTAGCCGTCATTTGCTATGTTGTGCTTGAGTTTTGTCTAAATTTGAGAATTTGTTTGCATAGGTTACGCTACTTAGTAATCTAGTGCGATATTTTGCTTAAATTTGAAATAACGATCATATTACAGGTTGAAATGTTTCTCTCCCTAAAAATTCAAATTTGATTTAACCTTGAACTCTATTTCTTTCGGTTTTTCCTTCTTTAAGTTAATTACTGGATTTTGGTCTAATTTTGACTAATTTTGAGAATTTTGTTTGCCATTTTTAGTTGCTACTTTATATTGTAGTGGGATATATTTTTATTTTTTTTCGAAATTTGAGAAAATAATCATATTATAGTTTGAATTTGTATTATATTCTGATTGTCAATTGAATACGCAAAAATTGACTTTCTTGTTCTGTACTCGGCTATGCCCTGAGTGCTTTTATAAGTTTGGTGAGAATGGAAAGCTTTGGATACTTGTTTTATTCATATTCTTCTGGTTTGAAAGAATTTAGCTTCACAATAAGTGTCATAAGAGATCAAGGATAGTTCAAAGATTGTGGACACATACAAAACTATGCTTGCTCATAGAAGCTTTCATGCTAAGGAGGAGGATAATCACTCACCCAGCATATACTTTCTCTTTCCAGTTAGGGCTTCCTATGAACAATAGGTACCTCATAACAGTTCCGATGAGGATAGCACACACAAGTTTCCTCAAATTCTACTATTCTGAATGCAGTGTCTTCCAACAATACTTACATTATGCACTCGTAACCCATCCATAGACTTGTATAGAATCAAAATTAGAAAGATGACCTGCTGTGTAAGCCTTACTGAAAGTCGAGAATATATATGGATGGAAACCAATGGTACGCCAGAAAGGGTCATGACTTTTGGTGTTCTGTGTTTGTCGTTCTCAGGTGTCAAAAGGGTGATGTGGACCTAAATTACTGCTTGGTAAATAAGACGTTTTTATGGAGCAAAGACAAAGATGTTGGTGAAGGAATTTCGGATTCAAATAATTTTTCTAATATGCCATTATTTTCTTCTTCTATTTATTTAGGAGACAAAAAATTAAATGGTTACTGATCTGGACTTTCAGATGGATATGGCAAGTGATTTATCAACGTTAAAAAATTTGTTTTACCCTTTAATCATAATTATGGTCTTATGATCTCTTCATGTGGTAATTTTGTAATGTCATTGAATTACATTGATTGTTTTCTTGATCTGAATGCTGAAATTTAGCTAATCAATGTCCTTATTTTGGTATTAAATAGCATACTATCATTCTATCGTTGATACCAACCTGTTGTTCATCCTCTGGACTAGGTGCAGATTATCGGAATCTGCAAATGTTGGATATGTACTTGATATAAAGTTATTTCTGTGCCATCTTCTTATACTAAAACCATATTCGGCCCCTGGTACTGTTATTTTATCATAAGATTTTATGCTATAAACAACTGCAAAAAAAAAAAAAAAAAACTGAGTCAAGCATAATTTTCATTATTGTAAGAACTGTTTCCATACATATGTTTAATCATTAGGTTAATAGCTTCTCTACGATATTGTTTCCTGTAGATCACTCTATCCAGGGGCATAGGGAGAGGGGGGCAAGGCTGGGCCTTTATCCCATCCCTTCCCCCAAGGCCCATTTAGAAATTTTTTTTTGCCTCCACCTGGATTCGCCCCTGACTCTATCTGATATAGTCAGCATTCCAAGGACTTGTTATTTTATTCTAGCAATCTGCTTGTCATTAAGTACGAATATCAGACATGAGCTGCTGGGATCTACAGTTAATACTGCAATATCTCTTCAACTATGCAAAGGGTGACACATTTGGAAAATAAAATTGATCAGCAGAAAGTTCTATAACCTTATAATAGTAATATATGTTTAATAATTCTAATGCCATCTGGATCCATATGCCTACATATTTAGACATAACTATTATTTCTGAGTTTCAGATATTGAAACAATATAAACTGAGATAACCTCTTCTAAATTAATAGATTTGCAGCCGAGGTCTTTCACGGTTTACAGGAGGAACTGATGATAACATCTTCTAGAAGCCATAAACTGGTGGCTCGTGTGCAACATATTGAAGCTGCACTTTCTCCAGTTGAGAAGGCTGTACTGGCCCAAAGGAGCCATTTACATTATGCTTACACAGCTGGTACGACTCATTATCTGTCTTTGACATTTCATCACCTTTATGTTTCTGGGTCAGGGTAGATAGCCTGTTTCCATTCATAGGCCACTTTTGGTTCGCGGAATTGCCAAGAATCAAAGGCCATTCCAGCTTGAATTCAGTTCCACCTGAATCACTGATGGAATGTCCTTTTCCTATCTACTGTTTGGTTGCAAAAAAGGAAAGCTACAAGTAAGATTGGCCCATGAAAATCCAGTACCAAGAGAGGTGGGGACGGATGGAGAGAGAGAGAGATGGTGGTGGTGGAGGTGACAAGTAGAGGCAGACTGTCATGGAGCTGTGGTGACAGCGGTGTTTGTCAAATGGGCATTGGTGTGTATGTTTCAAACTCATGCTAGAATGTTTTTTCCTCTGTTGAGAGATTGGAATGTAATTCTAGGAACTAGGCAACTAGCTGGATAATGGTTTCTAATCGGCATTCCCACTTTTTTTAGTGTCACAAAATGTGTGAGTGGAACACAGTAGCTGGAATGGCCTTTTTCATTTATTTAAAATAAATAAATAAATAAATAACAGCAGGTGCCCAACCTGCCCTTTTCCCCAGATTTTTAAATTTGCAACAGAATGAATAATTACTCTTAATATTCATGGAAAATGCTAATTGCAGGTTCCAATTGGCATCCTCGCATCCGGTGTCATCGAAATCATTTTGTATACAGTGACATGCCCCAATTCATTATGGATTCCTATGAAGACTGCCATGGACTTCCACATCTGTATTTGCTTGATAAGTATGGGCATATCTTAAAATGTCTTCTGTTCCTTCCTGTTTGTCTTGCCATTGAAGTGTGTGTTTTGTCTTTCAGGTTTGACCCTGGTGGCCCTGGATCTTGCCTGAAAAGGTATTCAGATCCAACTTTCTTTAAGAAAGCTTCAGCAGGAGCTGGTAAAGAGAAAATTCCAAACGATAAAAAGGTTCGCAGGATCCAGGTATGATTGATGCATCGACCATTAAAAGAACCTCTCTCTACTTGTTCTACACCTCTAAAATGGGATAATTGCAATATAAATTATTTTCTCTACTGCTATGCGTTGCTAAAGCTGAAAGGTTCACTATAAGGCGTATTACTAGAGACCTGAAATGCATTTGCCAAAAGGGTACTGGAGCAACGTTGGTTAGGAATTCCTTTTGCTTGATAGCTCTGCAGAAAGTATGAAATATATGCCAGATTTATTAGAATTTCTCATTATAGTTGACTGAATATTTAGTGAAAGGTAGAATAAAATCTTGAAAACCCCCTATCCCAAGACAATGGTGCTTCGGAGTTATTCATCAAATATGAGTTGAGCTCCCCCTTGGTCCAGTCAAAGTGATTAGATTAATTCGTTATTTGAGTAAGAAGAAAATTGCAAGACAGTACATTCCTTTTCTCCTCATTTTAGAGGCCTGATTTTATCTGGTCAGATGATTGTATTGTTACAACGTTGACAGTTGTGCTTGTAAACCCCCTATCCCAAGACAATGGTGCTTCGTAGTTTTTCATCAAATATGAAATGAGGTCCCCTGGTCCAGTTGAAGTGATTAGATAAATTCTCTGACAGTAACAAGAAAATTGCAAGACAGTGGGTTCATTTCCATTTCCATTTTAGGGGCCTGACGTCATCCCGTCAGGTGATTGTATTTTTACAAGGTTGACAGTTGTATTACTTTGTTCTGCTGACCATTTTTACATTTCAGAAATGAAGATGCCTCAACTGAGATTTTATAAAATGTTTTTTTTTCATATGTTAAACTAAATTGCTTCTTATGCTTCATGTCTTTGTTACCATTTATTGAATTTGTCTTGTATGTGTATGTTCGCATAATTATGCATCTAAGATCAAGGAAAGTAACAATTCTGTACATAAGCTGACAATGGCAAAAGAAACCCGCCCCCCCCCCCCCAAAAAAAAAAAGGCTATTAATCCTCGTGTTTTGTTACTAATACATGCCATGAATTGAACAGAGAAAAGGATCATGGGCCAGGAGTAGAAAAGTATCTCGAGATGCATCATTTTTCAATCATAGTGGCAGGTACTTGCATTTTATACTTAAATTCAGAAGGGGAAAATGGCAAAGTAAAAACGAGGAAATGAGCTATTAAATACTAGGCTACTAGCACATGATTTTCATCTTCTACTGATTTGAGGTCATTAAAAATTATGCTTGGATGCTCCAACATTGCAGAACGCAATTCCGTCAATCGAGTGTTGATGGGCAAACTTCTCCTTTTCAAACAGTGCCCACATTTGATGCTACATTAAAATCCGATGTGGCAGAGCAATCAAATTTAGATTCAAGAAATGGATCTGGCTACATTGAACATGTTTTCCGTCCAGTTTATTCCATTCAACCCGAAGAACTAGAATCTAAAGAATCCTTTTCTTCTCCATTAAAAAACCAAAGTTATTCCCTTGATTACGAGTTTCTCAAGGAGAAGGGTGCTGATGCGGATGATGATAGTCAAATCAATTTATCAGAAGAGCAAACTAGACGTAGTTCACCTTCTGTTACTTGGGAAGAAAAGGCAGATATGCTGGAGCCCAAGGCAGAGGAGTATGATAGTGATGAAAATTTGGAGTCATCTTCCTCAAATTTTGACCTAGATACACAGACAGGTGGAGCAGTTAGTTTTGGAACTGCTAGCAAAATGGATGGCCAACTTTGTAACCACGATGTGCCAATGTCAAAGCCTGATGATATCCAGGTTGATGACTTTGAGGGGGATGGAGTAGTTAATTTTGGATCTGTAGACCAAATGGATGTCCAACTTTGTAATCACGATGTGCCCATGTCAAAGCATGGTGATATACATCTTAATGACATTGAGGGGGATGGAACAGTTAATTTTGGATATGTGGACCAAATGGATGTCCAACTTTGTAATCACGATGTGCCCATGTCAAAGCATGGTGATATACATCTTAATGACATTGAGGGGGATGGAACNAGTTAATTTTGGATCTGTAGACCAAATGGATGTCCAACTTTGTAATCACGATGTGCCCATGTCAAAGCATGGTGATATACATCTTAATGACATTGAGGGGGATGGAACAGTTAATTTTGGATATGTGGACCAAATGGATGTCCAACTTTGTAATCACGATGTGCCAACGATAAAGCCTGTTGATATCCAGATTGATGACATTGAGGAGAATGAAGCAGTTAATTTCGAATCTGTGGACCAAATGGATGCCCAGTTTCGTAATCACGATGTACCATCGTCAAAGCCTGGTGATATCCAGCTTGATGAAATTGAAAGTGAAACAGATCATTATATGGATGCACTTAATAGCATTGAGTCAGAGCCTGAATCTGATATAGACTGCATGACAAAGCAAGAAGTACTGCATTACAATAAATTGGATGATAAGAAAATAGATGATGGATCGTTTGGGATTGTTATGCGACATTCTGACTGTCATTCATCAAATTTTGAATCCAACTTTATGGACAACGGCTCTCTGAACAATGATAGTTATGGACATAATGCCATTTCAGTGTCTCCAGATACTCCTCCTGCAGCTTCTTGTTATACTGACGAAGTAACTAAAGAGGATAAATTTAACTCAATCTCCTCCGAGAATAATGCATGTTTAATATCCCCTCAAATGGATAGCAAGTCCTTGGAAACAGGCCGTCCACAAAATGTTGATGACCCAAGCAGAGAAATTGTTTTCAGCGAAGTATCATCATCTAACTCCGGAAAGGATAATTCAGGAATGCCAATGGGTAGTCCCGAGTCTCAGAAACCTCCACCAGAATCTTCAAATGTTACTTCAGTTAAGTTCTGGACTAATGGTGGCTTGCTAGGACTGGAGCCATCAAAGCCTCCAGATTTTAGTGTACTGAATGCTCTCGCTCAAGATTCTGTGGCAGAAGGAAATGCCAAAATTAGAACCTTTAGTCAGAGCAATAATTTTGGTGGCGATGGAGATAAAGGGAAACCCGGTAAATGGGAAAATGCACCGGGTGTGAAACGTGGTTCCGATATGGGTTACTCCACATCATGCCGAGATTATCAAGAAAATGATTTCTCCCTTAGGCAGAGATCTTGTAAATATTCGCCTGCTGATTTAAATGTCAAAGCTACCACAGCGTGGCAGGAGAATAACCAAAGTTCATCTCGGATGATTGAAATTGGTAATAAACTAATTTTAAATGGACCTAACAGAAAACTGTCACTTGGTGGAGATGAAATTTCTGACCATGGCAGCTACCTGAGTGCAGGTGTTTTTGAGCATAAAAATTGTCAAAAGTTTGCATATCAAACATTCCCAGGGAAGACTAAAGGTTTGTTTGGAGGCAAATCTCCCACTAGGTCACCTTCTTCATCTCCACCGCTTGAGCATATGAAAATATCTTTCCAGCCAATAGATGCCTTTGAGACTTCCAAGCTGAAATTGAAATTTCGTGATGGTAATAGTAGTTGTGAAAGCAGCAAAGATACCTTTCACTTGTTTCAGTTGGTCCCAGAACCATCCATTGCACGATTCAGTGTTGGTTTGGACTCAGATGATGATACATTCTATAGATCCTCTCCTTCTGTGTCAGATGATTGTCTTAGCCATCAGTCAGAAATGAATTCCGAGCAGTGGGAGTCTGGCGAATCTCCCAGAAGCAAGGACTGTGATTTATATGATGCTTTGCGTAGAATCTCATTGTCAGAATCTGTTTCAACAACTCTAGAAAATGGGAACGTCCAGGGAGAGACCCCCAAGAATTCCACTCTTCCAAATTCATTTATTGAAAACAGTGTAGAAAATTCTCAACCTGACTGTTTGTTGGATCTTCCGAGTCTTGACTCCGTAAATCATTTAATCAAGGAAGAACAGAGAAAAAATTCCCTTGAAAATGGTCTTCCAGAACTGCGACTTGAACCTACCCCTTCTCCACCTCTCCCTCCACTGCAGTGGCGGGTCATGAATCCTTATTCAGACGATGTAGAATATGGCCCAGTTGCTGCTATTCAAGCCCCTAACCATGCATTTGATCTGAAACTTTCGGCCTCTACAATTCCTCGGCAACCTAAGCCATCCCCAGATGATCAAGATCAAATTATTGAGGCTGAGAATGTGCTAAAAAGCATGGTATTCCAATTCTCTCTCTCTCTCTCTCTCTCTCTCTCTTAATTTCTTTAATCAAAGCTGATGGATGGAACAAGATATGCAATCATTTTTTTCAGAGACATAAATTTGTAACTGCTCGTTTTTGTATGCAGCATTTGGAATTACAGAAGCTAAATGGAGGAAGAGAAGCTAATCAGGCTGTAAATGGCAAGAGTGTGGACGAAAAGGACAACTTCCTGCAGCAGATTAGGACAAAGGTGAGTTGCCAATTGCCATTAACTATTGCAATATTTTTATAGTCGTTTAGGCTGCTATTTCATGAAGATGAGTATATGAAACATTGATAATAAATAGATTAAGAACCTTCTAAATGGACATTTCAGATAGAGAATATCTAGAGTAGGTTTTCTCATGAGTTGAGCATCAAGTCTCAGTAACTTTTCCTATAGGACCTCTTAACATATAGTAGAGATTTAGACAAAGAAGCATATTTATTTCCAGTCATATCAAATATTTGCATATTTCTTGTTTCCATTCGGATCTTATTCTGTGACAAAGTCTTCACATCTGCTACCTGGCACAGATTGACTACACAATTGAATTTTGTTATTGTGAGCCTCTTGTTTTTTGTCTCTTGTTTGTGTGTTTGTCATAGTGAATTGGAGTGTTCTACGAGTGCGGTTCAGCACAAGTAGCACTCTCAACTTTTGCAGTTTTCTATAGCTTTGCACAAATTTCATTCACTTCTTTTAATAAATAGAAGCTTAAAAATTGTTGATTATACGACCGGGCTCAATTGGGACCATGATTGTATGAAAACCAGCTGCATGGCTCACTTATAGTATTCGTCTTGCACTGACCTGCCCGTGCTTCCTTGTTATATGATTGTAGTCATTCAATCTGAGGCCAACCGTTACATCAAAACCAATTATCCCAACTGGGGGCCATGCCAATGGCAAAGTCACTGCAATTTTGGAGAAGGCAAATGCAATTCGCCAGGTATTTCTCTCTTTCCCTCGAAAACGAACATAAACGGAGGAAAAGCTTGCTTATGCTCAATTTATATTAGCTTAATGGCCTTCTATAGTATTCACTGTTATTTGTTACCTATTCAGGTTGTTGGAAGTGACGATGGGGAAGATGATAATTGGAGCGACCCTTAAATTGTCTTCAGTACATAAAAAACCATTAAACCAATGGCGTGTTTTTTATTTCGATACTAGGTGAGCTACGATATGTTTTGTTCATAGCCTCAGTTCATTGTAATTAATTTGTAGGTCTTTCCTGTACTCTGAGGGCGTTGCTTCGACAACTTTTAACTCTGTTGTATAAAATTAGGTGAATTCGAGTTCTGCAATGTTATACTGAATCTTGAGGCAGTTCTTTGCTTGAGCTTTGATTGCACTTTGTATGATTGTATTAGTTCATGATGAGAGCATCTCCAATGCAGATGGGTTGTGATTAAAAAAGTTAATGTCACATCACCAAAATGGACATTATTCATAAAATCAATCTTGCTACATGCATAGAAATGGTGGATGAATTGTCAGCTGTCAAGATTTAATTGAATGTTGAACAAAAAAGACAGTTCAACCAACTAATGCAGTGTTGCCACCTGTACATCAGTAATGCTTTCTATACATTTCATCTCTACAAGTAGCTTAATTCTCCTAAAATTTCTTCTCCAATGCATGAAGTGATGGACAATGTCAAGGTGATGTGGCAGGGATTAAGAGTATCTTGCATTCCGTGGATTACACTCTACATGACAATCAAATAGACGGACTTTCAACACTTAAATCCTAAAATTTACCAGACTCAATTACTTTCTCAAGACTCTTGTTTAAATTTCAATGTTTTGCTTAAAAGCTCGATTCAGTAGTATTGTTCTCCACGGTAGCACATTTCGTCAAACAGAATTGCATAAAATAATTTGAAAAATGTCTTCGTACCTCATCCTTCTATTTGAGACGTCCGGAGCCCTAAAGTATATATCAAGTCCTTCTATCTATGTTGCTGGAAATTCGAGCTTTATTCCGAAGTTTCAAAATAATATTTGTTTAATTATGGTTTCTAGAAGTTAAAAATGCACCCAAGAAAAAGGGCTTTTTGAGACCCGTATAATTGGATGTCGTCTTTATAAATCTGTTCTCTAATTGGCATAGACCCTAAAGTGGACTAAAGCAAAAAGTGAATATGTCTTTCCATTTACTAAAGAACGGAAATGCTTGTTTGTCGAGATTGATTGTATGTGGGAAAGAAAGAAGTCTTTGAAATTAAGCTACTTTTTTTTCTCTTAATCAATAAAGACACTTTTTCTAAAGTAAAAATAATCCCACCTATTTATTGAAAGAAAAAGGTAGATTCCAAGCATCCTGCTTGACGATCGATTCAATCCTTTTGGTCATTCATATATTTATCCTTTTTTATAACTTAAATCGGCTTCTTTTCCTTTTTTTTTTTTATCGAAAATAAAATTATAAATGAGTATTTTTTTAAATTATTATATAATTTTTTAATTCTACATTACAACATAAAAGTTAACGTACATCAATAAGAATAACACAATCATGAATCACTGTCGTCATACTAATTTTCGTGTTTTTTTTTTTTTTAAAGTTCCTTAAAAACATAATACAATATAACTGTATGCATGCATGCATGCATTTTGAAATCGATTTGAATATATCTTTGATTAAGCTTCACTGTTACGAGTTGGAAGCACATGAAGATGATGTGTCAGCATAATCTTGTAATCTTTAAAAATGTTAAAAAAAATAAAAAGTAATGGACTCTGAATATTAATTAATTAAATAAAATGGCCTTTTAGCTTTACCCTTTTAATTTTTTTATCTTTTATGCTTGTATTTTTCATTGCATTGTGCTCACTCGACTCAACCTACTGGTCCTGGTCCTGGTCCATAGTTAATATAGAGAGAGTGAATGATGACGTGGACAAAAAGTTCAGCATCAACTTTTTCTTGGCCAACCCATCATGCTTGCTCCTGGCGGATGGAATTTTACGTCCAAAGTCTTCAACTTTTTCTGCACTTTCTGCAATCGCTTTACTTTGTTCTTAAAGTACATACATCAATATTGATGCGTATGGGATGTTATTGGACACTTATCCTGTTCTTTTATAAGCATTCTAGTCATATTTTTTCAGTGATCCACAAATATTATTCATCACTTATTTCTATCTATTTATAATTTAACCAATTTATAAACATTTCTGAAATATATGCTAATGTATTAGTTTAGAAGAGTAACTCCTCAATTCCCATATAAGCTAAAGACGATGCCCATTTCTACTTGATGCGGATTTTTTTCTTACTTTCCTAACAATCTCCCTCGAACAAACATTATCATCTCGACACCTTCAAGCAATAGTCTCTGTCTTCGCTCTCAAACTAAGAAGGATCATACACTCAATCAATGTTCAACCTTACATGGACGAAACCACCTTGAGAGCGAACTACAAGTATTTTTGGCCATCGTGGTTCAACTCGGGAACCACCACCTTTGTTCAAACATCTGGTTCTTTTATAACTACTATTCATATTTTTTTCAACATACATGTATGTACATGTATATTATGTGCAAGTTTGAGTGTAAATCACCCATAGATTCTCTCCGTAAAGGCGTAAACCATGCATTTTCATGTCCTAGACACACGACA
>CAIGRT010022131.1:0-13988 GCA_903798405.1 Fraxinus platypoda | reverse complement strand
ATATAAAGTTATGATAAAAACACTGAAAGAAGGTGCAGCTGCCTGTTTAAAACAAGAAATTCCGTTACATAGTCCGTTAAAACAACAAATTCCGTTAGTTTTTCCGTTAAAAACAAGAAATTCCGTTACATAGTCACTTTTAATATATAGAAGATATTTAATCCATAGTCATAACAATCATCTTAAAGAAATTTTGACTTTTTAAAGAAATTTCGACTTTTTGTCCCATGGAATCCAATCTCACGTGTTTGAATGGGTTGGAGAGTCAAAACATCACTTTTGAAAGTTAGAGAGCGATCCTATTTAATCCTAATTTTTTCTTAAAAATTTAAATTCATTCATTCAATCGATATGCACATCTTGACAACTTGTATTTTAAAGAAATTACATTGCAATAATCTATTTTACTCTTTAAGAGAAGTTGAGTATGTGCCATTCCCACACTTAGTTAACAGTACCTCTAACAATTTTTTATCCAGAAATCTATTGCATATTTATTCAAAGGATTTTCTTGATGGTGTAAAAAATAAAAATACAGGATCCATTTATACTTTCTCCAAACGTTAAAGTCCCCAACTGCAATTTTTCTTCCTTCTCCTCAAAACCAAAAAATCTATGCAAAATGGAAAATTATCTCCTCCCTCACCAACAGAATTCACAGAGAAAAAAAGAGAATTATCTCCTCCCTCACCAACAGAATTCACACACGGATATTCCTCTAATGGCAATTCTTGCAGCATTATCCGGAGTAAACCTCTTCTCAACACTCCCCACTACCCCACCACCCTCCAGTGATCCCAACCCCAGCCCCTCCGCTAAACCCCCCATTCCTATTCCCAAATACCCTCCTCCACTAAGAATCCAAAAGCAAAGCAACCGCACCCCAACCCCCTCAAATTCCCCCTCCAGCACCAAGTCTAGCCCCGCCTTCAAAACCCACCACCACAATTCCAAGTACTACAAGCCCATTAAACCCGGCCAGAAAATCACCCCGCCCGATGGCGAAAGCCGCGAAATTATAGTCGGGAATTCAGGAATTTCGTATTATTTACCCGGTGCCCCATTTGAATTTATGTACAGTTATTCAGAGGTGCCAAAGGCTGCGCCTTTGGCTATGCGTGAACCGGCTTTTTTGCCCTTTGAACCGCCCACTATGTCCCGGCCTTGGACGGGTAAAGCGCCCATGAAAAAGAGTAAGAGAAATATTAAGCTCTTTGAGCCGTTGGGTGGTGTTGAAAATAATGAAAATGGAAATGTGGGTGAAAAAAGATTTAAAATGTTCAGGGCTTATGAGTTGGGGAAGGTTAATATGAGGCCGCGTGAAGAGGTGTTGGGGGAGCCATTGACGAGAGCGGAGATCAAGGAGCTGTTAAGACCTCGTCTGTCTAGTAATAGACAGGTGAATTTGGGTGAGTTTTTATTTCTTCAATCATTTTCCTTGTAAGAGAAATTTATTTGAATTTCTCTGTTGGTAGGGATTTGTGTAGTGGAGCTGAAAAGTACGGTTTTAAAGTTAACGTTTTGATCTTGGTGAAGTTTTGAGGCAGTCAATATTTTGTAGTACCCTTAGCATGTAGCTGTTGAGTTCTGTCTAAGTTGTTTTAGTATTGATAGAGTTAATTTTATGGAAATCCACACTATAGAACTGTTCACATTGCAAAGTCACTTCATTTACGAATTGGAAGGTGAGATTCTGTAGGTTTTTCTCTTTTGTGTTTTTGAAAGTGTATGTCATGATTGAAGTTACTTATCCAAATACCCTGTTGTGTTGATTAGAAGATGAAACCTTGTTTGCTATGATGGTGGTATAAATTTGAATATTTTGACTTGTGCTTTAGTGTTTCAAGGTTTTGAAGGGTGTTTATTCATTTATATATTGGATTCTATAGGTAGGGATGGATTAACTCATAATATGTTGGAGTTGATACATACACATTGGAGGAGGCAACCTGTTTGTAAAGTTCGTTGTTTGGGTGTTCCAACTGTTGATATGGACAACATATGCCGTTGCCTTGAGGTTCTACTTTGGCATTACTTTAAATTATGCCCTGTTTGACAACCATTATCCAAAAACTCTTTTCTATATACTCATTTTCAACCGCACAATCACACAATAAAATATTCTGCACGTAAATCCAAGACTTTTCCTTACTTTTTAATCACACATTCTCCAAAAATTTACTATTCAAAACTTTGTTTTTGGGTTTTGAAGGCCATGAAACAGGGGTTATATTCAATCACTATTGTTCTAGTTCTAAGTTTGGATTTCCAAAAAGTGAGATATTTTTTCCGTTTAGCTTTTAAATTGTTTGTTTCCTATTCTTATAGGAAAAGACCAGTGGAAAGATCATTAATCGGGTTGGTGGAGTAGTGTATCTTTTCCGTGGTAGAAACTACGATCATCAAAAACGTCCAAAGTTACCTGTGATGCTTTGGAAACCAGCTGCACCAGTTTATCCGAAACTCATACAAGAAGCTCCAGAGGGGTTGACGAAAGAAGAAGCCGAGAATTTACGAAGTAAAGGAAGGAGTCTTCTTCCAATATGTAAATTAGGTAATTCTTCAGGTTTTCTTGTAATAGATTGGTGTCGTGCTTAATGAAATTTGAGAATTTGTTTTAATTTGATCTGGAAAGATCTAGGGCTTTATGCTCAGTTTGTTGTTCAAATTTTTACAACTATGCAGCTCATATATTCCAACAATAAGCTTTCTTTTATGGAACTGTTTTCAACAAAAAAAGAAAAATGAAGAAGAAGAAGAACAGAGATTATGGAACTGTTTCTTGTTATGCTTCTTCCCATCTGCAGTTTTTCCCATCTGTTATACAAAGCACACCTTTTCTCGAGAGTCTTCTTATTAATCCTCTCTATTTCATGAAGGCCCATAAACATAATAATAGTCAGCTGTATAAAGACATTTTAATTGTTTGATAGCATCACTAGCTCAGACTACCTGAATGTTAGTGCATCCTCGTGCTTTCTTTTCCTTTTAACTGAGGACTACTTGATTGTGTGTGTATAACTACTTGATTGTGTATGTATAATCCAGCGACTTTAGTGCATCCTTGTTTCCTTTTAAATGATAACTACTTGATTGTGCATGTTTATCCCACGACTTATCTGTATCTTTCCAATTATTTACTCGTACCAACTATCAATGACTTTCTTCCTCTTACAACAGCCAAAAATGGAGTCTATGTTTCACTGGTGAGGGATGTGAGAACTGCTTTCGAAGGATGTCCACTGGTTAAGATTGACTGCAAAGGGCTGGATGCTAGTGATTACAAGAAGATAGGAGCTAAGCTGAAGGTTTGTATTTATTTATTATCTACCATGATCATCTGTGGTAGCGTATTTGCTTCTCTTTTACCCCCTCCCCTACGCTCCAAAATAAATAAATGCGATAATTTCTTCTACTCGTTCACCTTTTCTTCAACTACAGGAATTGGTTCCCTGCGTTCTTTTATCTTTCGATGAGGAACAAATATTGATGTGGAGGGGAAAAGACTGGAAATCTATGTACACGAATGAAACTCCAAATGTAAAACCATCTTATAGTGCAAGCGTTACCAATAACTCAGGTATTTGTGGAACTATAATCGCACGTGCATGGGATTGCTGGCATTGCTATGCTACTGCCTTGCAGTTTTTTCTAAGATTTCTTTTCTTATAGACCTATTAAAACTAATTTTTCTTTTTGTGGGACCCGGGGTTCTAGGGGGTAATCATTCAATAATTGTCATGCAAAATATTGTTAGGCAACGAAAACCTTGTTCTCTTCCATTTTCGTCCCTCAAATTGCAAATTAGCGATTTATTCTGCTCGACTATTTCAAAACTTCTTTTTATAATGAAGTGCTTTATGTTTTCAGTTTTTAATTTTTATTCTAATATGTGGTTTGTAGAACTAGAGAGTAGGGGAAAAAAGTGTGTTTGTACTGAAAATTTGAAAGACTTCCTCTTTCAGTATGAGAGGTTCTAAGTACAAAAATATGGTTGGCGATTGACTGCTAAAGCTGCATAAGATTTACCAAAAAGGTGGCTTAATTTGGCTGTTCTGACAACTTTTGTTTAATAGAATCTAAGATTGCTTCTCTGCATTAGATGTTGGGTTGCAAATTAGTTTTGTAGTAATATACAGCGGAATGGACTAACAGTTAATGAACAGTTCTTAAATGTTAAATTGCTGTATTATCTTTCTCTAGTTTCTGTTGATTTCTTGTCCAGGAGTTAACATAATTGCTTTCCACAAATCAGATGCTAAATCAGTGAGATCAAGTCCGAGAATGATGTCCCTGTGGAAGTGTGCAATCGAGTCAGGAAAGGCATCAGTTCTAGATGAGATTGATCTTAGTCCTGATGATCTATTGTTGAGGGTGGAGGAATTTGGAATCATATCACAGGCAATGGAACACTCTTATCCTGCTGATATCCTCTCAAATAAAGAGGGTCCCTACACTTCGACTAAACACTGGAAAAGTGAAGAGGATGATGATAATTATAATGAAGGTGATAGATATTACATTAACTCATTTGAAGCAGTAGAATCGTCAGTTCCTTTAGGGACGTTGCCTGTTGATTTCATTGCTAAAGAACTTAGGGACAATGCAGAATGAAGTTGAAGGAATACAAAGCAGAAATTCTTGCAGTTTAATTGTAAGTTTTGATGTATATGAAATGCCTTAGTCGCTATTATTCATTTGGTCTCCATTTGCATTAGACACGGAGTTGCAACTGTAAAAACTGCAAGTTAATGAATGAATGTATATGTAAATTTACGTGGTGTTTGGCCTCAATTAAAATTATAATTCATTTTTTCATCTCTTTTTATCAATCACAAAATTTTCAATAAAATAATATTACACGTAAATTTAAAATAATTCTTTTTTAACCATACATTTTTCGAAAAATTACTATTTTAAAATATATTTTTCCTAAATTCTAATGGGGGCCAAAAAAGTTGAATGAGGTTTTTTCACAATTGTGAAAATTGGTTTAAGTTATCCTAAACGGACTGCACTACATGAATAGGGTAACATAGACTCTGACAGGCACCCCACCTATAGGAGGGTGCCACATCGCCCCCCTATTTGAGCAAGGCCTACGCGGCCCTGTTCAAATAGTTTTATCCTAAATTAAATGCATTGTATCGGATTGTGTACAAACTGTGTGAAAACTAACTGCTTTTATTTCTCTTTTCAATCACATTTTTCATTAAAACAATATTACACAAATAAACAAAAAATCGTTTTTAATCATATATTCTCCATCAATCTACTATTTTAAAATACATTTTTATAAAATAATGGGGCTCAAAAATAATATATGTGTGTTCATAGCTGGTCCTATGTCAAAGCAGAGGAGAGCTCAATCACATCAATGCAAATTTATTTATTTTTTTACAAATATTTTTGTTCATTCTGGTTTTGTAAAAAGAGAGAGAGAGAGAGAGACGTTAAAAAACCTGGGCACTTTACACAAATAAGTTAAAATAATAAAGGGAAATTGCGGCGGAGATCTCAAATTTTAAATAAATGTGCGCTGGAATGATCTTTTACGGTTTTTGTTCAAAAACTTGAAAGTTGGCTAATAGTCAAACGTTTGACCTTAATTTGACCAATTTTTTAAAAGGTGAAAATAATCTTTTAACATTTCATTAATTGAAAGAATTAAATAAAATATAAAAATAAAAAGAGAAATAAAGAAATTAAAATGAAAATCATTCCCCCAGACCCCCACCCTATCCCCACTCACAACAACCAACCAACCTCCGACCACATGGACAACGACCACCATCGAAATCCATTACCACGAATTCGCAACCATCTCTCATTTCTCTTTCTTTCGCAGCCGCGTCCTCTCTTTATGACTGCCAGCATTTATTTCGATACCTAATTAACGAGAATGGATGCACTCGAAACATATTGCACCGCCACATGAAATACCACATGTACGAGTTAACTACATGAGTGGTCATTAAACTTATCCTCATATTATTACTTGCTCATCTACATCTACAATATATTAAAAGTGGGGATTGGAGAGAAACTTTTGAATACCACTTTTACCCTTACATATATACTTATATGTCCAATATACTCTCATGATATAAAAAAGAAAAAAAATAAAAAATTGAAAGGTTACATTAATATGTTATATTTATTATTTACCCTTATTTCTGTATTGTCTCGAATCATTTTAATTGTATATACACGTCATTAAACTTTGGCAATTATGATTTAATAATTTTACATGAATTATATATATATATTATCTTAACTACTTTCAAAAACAGTATTAATACTTCAAAAATATTACACATATTATTCATCCGATACATAAGACGTGCAACACACGTGCTTACTACTAGTTGAATAAAAAGTGAGTATCCATTACTCACTCATTTATTCAAATAGTTACTCATCCATCACGAATGTGAAAATTCATTATACTCACTTGACGAAAATTATTACGCGTCCGAAGAAAATCAAACATGGATCATTAACGAAGTTAAAATTATCGAGTTAATTAAATGAATGTTCATTAAACTTATCCATATGTTATTCATTGCTCACTCATCAATTCAAACTGTTTTTGAAATTGATGTTGATTTATAAATTATCTTTCTATTCTTTAAGTTGCAAAAATACATATTCCCAAAACTCAAACTATCCAAAATAATTTGTGCTTTTCTGTTAAGGTATTAATACTCGTAAACTCTATTTTATAGTGCAGTTATGCCCATATCTTAGGGAATTTGTACTCATGAAGCAAAATATTTATTTCCGTAATTTCGTTTATATTTTCACGATTTTATTTGTTTAAATATAAATTGTTGTCAAATGAGAAAGACGGATACATACATCTTATAGTATGTAACCCATATAACTTGGTATGTCCATCCATACTCTAAAATATCAGTAATAGTTTGAATAGATGAGTGAACAATGAATAAGTATTTATTTAATTAACTTAACAATTTAAAGTCTTCAATGTGTCAAGTTTGATTTCCGTTAGGTACATGACAATTTTCGTCAAGTGGAGGTAATGGATTTCACTCCAGTCATGAATGTATATCCGTTTGAGTAGATAAGCAAGTAATGGATAATTCTTTTTTATTCAATAAGCTGGAATCAATTTTAATGACCATTCATTTTAATTAACTCTATTAGGTTTGAACATTAATTTTTTTTTTCACTTCTTTCTTAATTTTAAACCATTTTCTTAAATGATTAATTCAGTTTTGGCTACCAAATCTAACCTAATGACCACCGGCAATTCTGACTCAAGTTCCTGTATTCAATTCTTTCTTCTACTTCTTTGAAAGTCGACCCTTTCTGAAGAAGCATATATCATTGAGGGTATTGGAAAAGCAGCTGAAGAAAATAGATAATTGTATGAGTGAGGTATTTGATTTTGTTGCAACAAAAAATCAGTCATCTCTAAGAAATGATTAGTGATCAGTTTTGGATCGTAGATACTGTCACGCCTACTGACGAGGCCCCAAAAAATTCTACATGGCACTTGGACCAGGCCCACACTTCACGTACGTCATTTTGCTAGGAGACAATCGTCGAACCCCGTGAAGAGATTGAACCAGTATGGAAGGTCGAACCCATTTGGCTGGAGTTGACCATTGCATAGAATCGAACCCTCATGGTGGGAGAGGCTGTAAGGGGAGCCGATAGGAGATCTTTTATGTAAATCTATAATAAGTGACTAATGTGACAATTCACTGCTGACGTCGCCTACCCAACCTATTAGGTCAAGACAAAGCCTTTTGTCAGAATTATGGGCAACAAAATGATATTAGCATTAAATGCTTACGATTGATTGATGCCATTGATAAGAGGTCTCAACTGTGTAGATGAGGCCACGTATATTTTCATCCCAAGCCCAATATTTATCCTATTCTACTATAAAAACTCGCACAATGTGTCATTCCAAAGGTAATGTAAGTTTAAACTCTCAAACTACAACTTTGTTATCCTAATTATTATTATTATTATCACAGTTTTTCCCAAAGCCGCCTCTCTTTTTATATTGGAGGCTCGTGTTTAAAGCCACGCCCATACCTACTACTTAAACTGACTTGAACGTTGAAGTGCGAGCGGCCAACTCTACCACCACCGGAGGAAGCCACGTGTGGTTAACGATCTGTTCAAGTATGCAAGAATCAGGCTTACGTGGACGTGTGAGACCTTGGGATCTGTTGATCACGTTGAAGGTACATAATTTGAGATCAACAAATACAACTTTCTACATTTGAAACAAGTGAATTGAAGTTCTGAAACAAGAATGAATCTTTTGTGTGCCAATAACAATGTTGGACATTGAAATTGACAAGGGAGAGATGGGAAAATGATGTCGTGGTGTTGGAAGAGTTGGTGAGGGTGAAATGTGGCGATGTAACAAGAGGTGGCTGCTGATTGGTGTATTTTATACACTTATTTTGACTTCTATACTTGATTATTTATTGTTAATTAAGCGGAAATCTATACAATGTACGTTACGTTGTGTTAATTGTAAATTTGTGAGTAAATCTCGTTTTGAATACACTTGGATACAATTAGCTTGAAAAAGAATTTTTGGAACTTAATTGGAATTAATTCCAAGCATTTGATGATCAACCAAATTACATTTGATGAATTAGAAGTATTGAGAGAGCAACCGAAAGAGATTCACTAGTTTCAGGAGATTCACTAGTGCAAAATTCACTTCAGCGACTTTGCTATCAGCATTCCCATGCTAACATCTTCCATCTTATACCTTAATCCTTCACTGAAATCACGAACATCAAACAGAGAGCTAAACTACCATATGAAAGATGAAACAAAAATTAGAAGTAGAAAATAGAAAGATTTAACAAACTGAAATTAAACCAAATCACGGAATACATATACTTGATTAATATGAGATATCACCAACATGAAAAAAAAAAACCAATTACCATACCTTGTTGTGTCAATCTATTGTTCTGACAGAGTATTCAAATGATGTTCTTTTAAAGGGTTGGTGAGTAGGTAATCATAAAAAATTCAGGTCTCAACACCGATCACGAATTTCTTCAACGTCATGTTCCTATAGTAATGTTTGGTCAAATGAAAATTCCTACCTTGTGTTTCGTTCTTATCAGGTAAAAACACCAAATTCACTCACGAATGCTGAATCTCTACTGACAAGAGTGGAGGTATGGAGTTAAGCCTCACACTAGCAAAAAGATAATTGACAACAGTTGACAAAAAAGAATCATATATATATATAGACACACACAAACACTAGGTAAAAGGTGAAAAGTTTTATACTTGTTCGCATTAGTAAATAAAGTTAAATCTTCAGTAACACAAAATCTCTTTTTCTCAAAACAGAACATTAGGGCATTGTGAAATGTTCTGGTAAAAATTAAAAGTAACATCACAATAAACAAAAATAAGTAAAATTAATGTCATGGTTCTTATTGGGGTGTATAGGCACCTAAATCCCACATCTGAAGTTTAAGCTTCCTTTGTGTGGTTTATATTGGTTTGGACTCTCCAACCTCAATAACTAGCTTTTAGGGTCTGGTTCTCCCAATTGAGATACGTGACAAATTAGACTGGGTAAGTGAAATCATGGATACTAGAGCTAAGTTGTTTGATGATCATCTGAAGAAAAATGATTTGGAAATAACCGAATTGGGAAATGCACTCAAGGCGGTCACCAGTAGGCTGGATCGGAAATTAGATCCCACCGAGCAAAATCGACAAGTATTTGGGCTAAGTCAGGAGAAAATGGAGAGTACAGTTCTAGATATGAACCTAAAATATGAGAGACTGGTGAATATAGTGGCACAATTGACATCTGATTTGAGAGCAGACTAAAAGAACAAAGGAGTATAAGGGTTTGCTACAAACATGAGATCTGGGAATGGGCTAACTCTACCAGGATCTGATGGGCAGGAAAGTTGAAGCCATATAAGGGGTGAATATAGAAGAGATACAAAGCTACCTAAAATCGATTTCTCTCACTTTGGGAAGAGGGACCTAGAGAATGGCTAAGAAAAGCTAGAAAATATTTCCAAATCCATCAGATCCTAGATGAGTTGAAAATGGGAATTGTTGTAGGAAATCGTGTATAATGGAAGGATATCAAAATATTTCCATACTTGGTGTAAATTGATAGTTTATAGGATGTAATTACTCTTCCAAATTAGGAGTTTTATTTTTCCTTTTTTAGTTTCATTATTGTATTATAAAAGGATGTAAGTTGGAATGTTTAATTAACGAAATAAAATCTTGCTTGCTCTCGTTTCGTTCATGGTATCAGAGCCTGGTTGTCTAAACCTAGCAAACTATGGTCGAATTTTCCGTCAACAGTTTGGGGTCAGTCATCTCCGACGTCCCTCAAATCGAAACGGAGGTTAACTCCACAATTGGTTCTCACAGTTTCGAGAACTTTTCTTTTCAGCTCACAGTCGAAAAATTAAACGGGAAAAATTACCGTAAATGGGCCCAATCAATAAAATTGGTGATTGATGGAAAAGGGAAGTTGGGGTATCTTACCAGTGATTCGAAGAAACCAATAGAAGCTGCATTCCTTCAACGATGGAATTCAGAAAATTCTATGGTCATTGCCTGGCTAGTTAACTCCATGAAACCAGCAATAGGGAAGACCTTTCTTTTTCTTCCTACTGCAAAAGAAGTTTGGGAGGCGGTGAGAAACACATACTCAGACACAAAGAACTCATCCTACATCTTTGAAATCAAGGCTCGTTTATGGCAAACGAAGCAGAGACTAGGGAAGTTACCGACTATTTCATGGAGATGACTTCATTTTGGCAGAAGCTCGACCTCAATAGCGACAAAGAGTAGAAATGTGGAGATGACAGTATACGGTATAATAAGAAGCTTGAAAATGAAAGGGTATATGAGTTCTTGGCTAGCTTAAATCGAGACCTCGATGACGTCAGAGGCCTCGTCCTTGGTTGGCGACCGTTACCGTCCTTCGTGAGGTCTTCTCGGAGGTTCGACGAGAGGAAGCTCGCCGTTTGATCATGCTGGATGGAGGAAAAGGGCCAAGTGAGGTATCAACCCTTGTGATGAAAGGAAAAAGGCCTGAGAGTGGTGGAAGAATTGGGTCAACATTTAAAGGCCCAACTGAAGAAAAAAAAAATCTACTTAATGGGCTTTGGGCTGGAAAATAATGGGCCAAAATCCATGGGTATGTCATCAAAAGGAGCAATAAATTGGTCAAGTCAAAAATAACGTGGCCGGTCGTGGTGTAAACATTGTCGTAAGCCCAGACACAAAGAAAATACATGTTGGAACTTACATGGAAATCCCGTTGATTGGAAGCCAAGACAAAACACTAAGAGTCGGGGATATCAAGCTAAGGCAAAAATCAATCCTGCTCAAAATGGTGCATTCAATTCCGAACAATTGGAACAACTCTATCAAATTTTCACCAATCTCCAAACTTCTGGTTAGTCTCTTCCTAATGGCCCTTCAAGCTCTCTAGCTCATAAAGGTAATTTTTTGAAAGCCTTATTCACCACTTCAAAATCTAAAACCCCATGGATCATAGACTCTGGAGTGTCCGATCATATAACATCATATCACCTTTTCTCTTCAATTGTAGAGATGTATTTTAAAGGTAAGGCTAATATATGGTTTGATGCCTTCATTGCAAGTTACCTAAATGCAGATTGGAACATGTTTTCTTAGGGAATTTGCAAAAGGTTTGCAGAGAATACTGGAGAAGAAGCGATGGAAACTTTCAGTAATTAAGCTCCATTGTTGAATACCAGGAGAAGTTTGAGGCGTTGAAAGCTCAGGTCATGGTATCCCTCCCTCATGTCCCTGAATCCTATTATATTTCAGTATTTACAAGTAGCTTGAAAGGAAAGATCAAATCCATAGCCAAGATGATGAGGCTGGATACATTAGCTAAGGCCTTTGAAATTGCCTGCCTCCAAGAGTCTACCATCCTAGCCATTAACAGATTTCAGAAGCCAAAGAATTTCCCAACTAACCAAAATGGAACCCCCCTTATACTAGACCACTTGAGGAAATGAAATCCACCTATCCTAGTCCCAAAATCAATAAACCACACCAACAGTACAAAACCATCACCCCCATTGACTTTCAGGCCTGTGCTATAAGTGTGATGAAAAATACACTTTAGGCCACGTTTGTAAGAATAGATCCATTAACTTCTTATTAATGGAGGATGAGGAAGATGAGGGATCTAAGGAAACCGAGGACCCTAAAATAGAGGAAGAATCATGGAGGGATGTAATGGAAATATCTATTGATGTACTGGCTGGAGGATGGAAACATCATATCATCAGGGTACCGAGAACATTGGGGGAAGGAAAATATCCTTCTTAATAGACAGTGGGAGCATTCACGGCTTTTTAGATGAGATTTGGCTAGAGGATTGAAATACAATACTAAAGAGTCCAACAAAGTAACTTTCAAGATAGCAAATATGGATAAACTATAGAGCAAGGCCATTTGTCAACCAGTGGTATGGAAAATTCAAAGTTGGCTTTGGACCCTTAAGTTGGCAGGAAGTGACATGGTTTTGGTAGTGAATTGGATGAGCCAATTGGGCCCTATTAAAGTTTATTTTGCTGAAGGTTATGTTAAGTTCCAAAGACATAACAGTGAGGTGAAGTTGAGAAATGGAGTATCAAAATTATCAGTGGACATGATAGATGCACCAGAGATGGAAATGATAACAGACAGGAATCACTATGGAGTTATGGGCTAGTTATATTCTCCTAAAGAGGAAAAAACCAAAGAGGTGATACCTAGCAAACTATGGGAAGTAATCCATCAATTCTTAGGGGTGTTCGAGGAACCAAAAATGGTTGCCTCCACCAAGATCACATGACCACCACATTCTTCTTAAGGAAAGGGCCCAGCCTTTTAAAATCAGTCCCTACAAGTATCCATTCATCCAAAAGATAGAGATAGAAAAGCTGATTAAAGATATGCTGGAATCTGGGATTATACAAGCAAGCAGTAGTCATTTTGCTTCACATGTATTCCTTGTCAAGAATAAGGATGTAACTTGGAGATTCTGTGTTGATTACAGGCAGTTGAACGCCCTAACAATCAAGGACAAATTCCCAATACCACTTATTGATGAACTTCATGGAGCAAAGTTTTTTTCAAAAATTGATCTTAGAGCAGTTTATCACCAGATAAGAGTTACTGAAAGAGATGTTCATAAGACTACATTTAAAACACACCAAGGGCTCTATGAGTTCAAGGTGATGCCCTTTGGCCTCACCAATGCACCCGTTACCTTCCAAAGCCTCATAAATGAGGTGTTCAAGGACCAGGTGATGAGATATGTGTTAGTATTTTCTAATGATATCTTGGTGTACAACACTGATCTAGCCTTTCATTACCAACATCTGGAATCAGTAATGGGGATATTACAGAAACACCAACTATATGCTAAGAGGTCCAAGTCGAGTTTTGGACAATTAAAGGTTGAGTATTTAGGTCATATCATCTACAAAGAAGGAGTCTCAACTGATCCTAGCAAGGTGGAAGCAATGCAGCTATGGCCTAAACCTAGAAACATCAAACAATTGAGGAGCTTCCTAGGGTTGACTGGATATTACAAAATGTTTGTCTAGAGTTATGGGGTGATAGCTAGGCCATTGACAGACATGCTAAAGAAAGACAATTTTCAATGGACAGAGGCATGAGGTTTGGCCTTTGAATAATTAAAACAAGCCATGAGTTCAACACGTGTGCTGGCTTTACCTAATTTCCATCACCCTTTCATCATTGAAATCGATGCTTGCCAAAGTGGAATTGGTGATGTACTATGTAAGACAGAAGGTATCTAGCTTACCTAAGCAAGGCTATTGGAATCAGGAATATGGGTATGTCAATATATGAAAAGGAACTGCTAGCTTTAGTCACTGCTATTAGTAAATGGAGAAATTATTTAGAGGGCCGCCACTTCATCATAAAGACTGACCACCAAT
>CAIGRT010022130.1:0-11457 GCA_903798405.1 Fraxinus platypoda | reverse complement strand
AAAATGAAACAAGCCTAAATATATATATATATATATATATGTATGGGACGGTGGGAGTAATAATTACGTACACGCAGATTTATTCAAATAAATAATGCTTCCTCCAATGGCGGAGAATGGGCAGGGAGTATGGTATACTGCATTCAGCAGAGGATAAAATCAAGAATGGGGGAAGATACACACGTAACCATTTCAAACAATTGACCGAAAAGATTGGCCTTTTCTCTATCTAGATAGAATCTGCAGTGTAATTATCACGTACTACTATATAAAGGATTGCGTGTGCCCTTGTACAAGTGGCGTCTTTGCTCCATTATTTGCCTCGAATTCTTAGCCGAAGGAAAGAGAATTTGAATCGCCGTCTTCTTCTTCTGGTTCGTGTTCGTAATTCGGCTTCGTTCAATCTGAGCCCGACGGCAGTCGGCAGAACTGGAGTTTTGTCAGTATTTCTGGTGAATTCTTGTTCTTTCTCTTGTAATTTGATTTTGCTGGAGAGTGGAGACAATCATCTGTTTTTTTATACCTACCTGTTCCTTTGTTAGAATTGATTTATGTTAAAAAAAATCATGACTTGTTTAAGGACGTCATTTTGTAAAGCTTTTATCTTTTTATTAGCTCTTATGAGAGAAAAACAAGAAAATTGTGAAGATTATCTGTTATTTTCAAACTGACAACTGTAATTCAATGATCATGGTCTCCTTCTTCTCCAACCACAAGTATTTTAATGTTCGACTTTAGTTCTTTAATTGAATTTGGGACAATGTTTACCTAATTATTATTATTTGTATCACAAAATAGAATTACTTTTAGGGCATTTGGTTTTTGTAAGTTTAACTGCTCGGGCACCTGTCCATTCCCAGATGAAATGTCTTAAATGGAGATAAGTAATTCATCCTTGTTTTAAAATGACTTCTAATGGAGAACATTAACATTTGGGACGGTATTCTATATTGAATAAAACTATACTGAAGGGAATGAGTAAACTAGTTCCAGCAGCAAAGAGCATCTACTTAAGTGTGACTTGCATTTCTGATTTGTATGTTCCATTCTGGTATTCTCCTCCTTATGCAGTGACTCAAGTGCCTCCACCAATATTTTCTAATTTTTCTCGTGCAAGTAGCACATGCTCTATCCTACTTGTATATCATGATCTCTTTCACGAGAGTGCCTTCTTTGGCCTAAAATGGAGTGCCTTCATTGACTAGATTTATAATTTGGTTACCAAAATGAATGTATGCTATATACTCGGAAAGGTCCAAATCTAATATAGTTGCATCAGGGTGTGTATCGTTAGTAATCTAAAGCACATTTGAACTTCTTTTATTCTTTACTCTGAAAGTATTTCACGATCCTCGCAGGCAGAAACAATATCTGGAAGCCTTAAAACCTCAAAGCTCTAGGCATGAGTACAACTCAAGGATATCTTGCATCACCAAGGGACATTGTTAACGTGGACAATGAACCTGACCATCTTCTTGTTCTTGTTCACGGCATCTTGGCGAGGTATGCATATTCTTGTATAAGAAGAAGCAAATAAGAATCTTTGCCACGTCCACGAGAGATGATCTGCTTGACACCATCTGGAAAATGTATAAAGGATAGAGCTTCCAATTTAGTGTGTACAATAGTGGTGGCTTTCAATGAGAAAGGTATTGTAGAAAGCACATAAGAAGTAGAAAATAGAAAATATGTGACATGAGACAACACATGCATGTCCGTGCCTTCCACTTCATTTTTAAGGCTTTCACTTTAGCTTTATTTGTCTTTGTTATTGTTTTCTTCTTGAGTTGGTTTAGTTTTGGTTGAAGAAGTTACCTATTAACAAACAACGAAAAATGTTTTAAACAGTTATCAAAATGACAAAAATATTCTAGAATGATATTGGTTGATTGGATGTTCTTCTCCCAGTGTTATTTAATGAATGTCATATAGCGTCAAGAATGAGCTTTAAATGAGGCTAGAACCTGATTCCTATTTTTAACTACAGCTTGTCAGTTTCTAAACATGTTTGGCTATTCTACTTTTTTCTTGGATAGACGAAAAAGTTGCTCATTTTGTTGGGGATGCTTTCAAAATAAAGGACCTACTTGAAAAGTGAACTACTTGTGAATTTTTAAGCTTAGCCAAATGTGCACTACTATATCATCAATAAAAATGCTAAAAACATTTACAATGAAAATTTGTTGTATTTCTGAATGTTTTAATCATTGACTTTGACTAAAACTATCCAAGTATTGCAGCCCAAGTGACTGGACATATTTTGAGGCGGAATTAAAGAGGCGATTAGAGAAAAAGTTTTTGATCTACGGTATGTTGTCTTTGCACGTTTGAAAATTTTGTTTTCACTTTACCAGCACAAGATACATTATTATTTCTCTGCTTGACAAAAATTAATTGCTTATTCTTTGTTTTGTCAAGGTGTAAAAATGAATTGGTTAAGATGGAATGGATATAAAATTGACAAACAGCACCAACTCTATCTGAAACTAACATGAGCAAATAGGAAGAGAATAGGTTCATGAGAAGGCCTCACAAAGCTGAGGGGATTGTCCAAAGTACGAATTTATGTACTTAAACCTGGTTTGGCCCAAAATACATGTAGATGTGAAGGTGAGGCCATAGGGTAATGTATGTGTTTCCGCTTTCCCATTTGAGCATTTCAAGAATGCTGAAACTTTGTTCTGTAGCAAAAAGAAAAGGCTAAAAAGAAAAAAAATGCACCTCATTTGCAATGTGTTGCTACTTGTATTCTTGTGATGTTTGCCTGGGAGAGAGGCGTACTTCCTGTCTCATTGAATGTCCCTATTTTGATACCGTATCATATACCGTACTGGACAATCAGTGGGATGTGGACTATTTTGGAGTTATATGGTTATGAAGGACAATGACAGAGTAGTATTGTATGAGAGTTCGATGTTTCGAGAAAGTATATGCATATTGCGAGGCAATATGGTGACTGTTTAGGTGCATATTTTTTATGAAGTTTGCAGTTGTAGGCTTGGCTTGCAATCAAGTGGCTGTCTTTAAAAACATATAACTACTTGTCTTGCAAAAAGGAAATGGCAGAAAAAGGCACCTATATTGAATTTCACGAAACATGGTATCTGATGGACATATAAGATTTTGAAACTGCCTTGCACTTTTCTTTCTGTCTTTTCTGTATAGATATTTTGAACGTACCATACTAGATTCGAGTTAAAATACAAATACACTGCTTTGATGTTCGTTGAGTTCTGGATGTCTATTCAGGTCTAATAGTAACTTGCCTATCGTGTGCAGCAAGTTCATCTAATATGTACACTAAAACCTTTACTGGAATTGAAGGAGCTGGTAAACGGCTAGCAGATGAAGTGAGTTTTAGATGGCTTTTATGTTCATTTTTTACAGCGTAACTTGGCTTATGAAATATGTATTCTGGTTTTGATTAAGGAGCCATTTGGGCCACAAATCTATATCTTTTAGTCCATCAGTCTAATCCTTCTGTCAATACTTGACCTTTTCTAAATTCATGTTCTACAAGGATGATATTGAAAAACATTTTTTAATTTTCTTGATACACGAGTTTTGCTATAAACAGGTCACGCAGGTCGTGAAAAGAACAGAAAGCCTTAAAAAGATATCTTTCTTGGCTCATTCTCTTGGTGGATTATTTGCAAGATATGCAGTTGCTGTTTTATATGTTCCCAACATCTCTTATATGTCTGATGAGATGGCCAGCTCCACTGATACAAACTTAAAAACTTTGTTCTCTTCAAGTAAAGGTTTGATTGCTGGGTTGGAACCAATTAATTTTATTACCTTGGCAACACCTCATCTGGGAGTGAGAGGAAAGAAGCAGGTACGTTGTCAAGGGAACTTTTTGTTACTTGATGGCAATATTAACTCGTATTTTATCTATGTACATTTCATGGAGTTAAATGAATGCTTTTTTCACCCTTTTTGTGTACTTTGTACATGCTTATAGAAAAAAGAAAATAAGAGTTTCTCCTGAAGAAACGGAGATACAATTAGTCAAACTTGAAGTTTTCTCTGATAGATTAGAATTGTCAAATTTCATTTAGATTTGATCCAATGCCCTTGCTATGTGTTCCTCCTATGAGTTTTTTTATTCTCTCTCTCTCTCTCTCTCTCTCTGCCCTGGTTGTTCTTCAAGCTGATGAAACATTGTTTTTTTTATCCTTATGGTCGAGTGGCAGCATCTTCTCCAGTTTGCCATCAAATTCATCTTTAGCAAAATTTACATGATTTTCACATGGACTTTAAGCTTTTATGAAAACTTAATCATCAATATTAGTGGTTTGGAACTTGACCTCGGGACAGTTAATTCTTTCGTATGATTCAGCTTCCATTTCTTCTGGGTGTGCCTATCTTAGAGAAGCTTGCTGCACCAATTGCCCCCATTGTTATTGGCCAAACTGGCAGTCAACTCTTCCTCACTGATGGTAAACCTAACAAACCGCCTCTCTTATTACGAATGACGACAGATTGTGAAGATGGAAATTTTATGTGAGTAGAATTGGCCTTTTAATGTTTTTTGTAGGGCGACTGTAAGCTTATTAATACTTCTGTTTTGTAGATCCGCACTCGGCGCTTTCAGATGTCGGTTTCTTTATGCAAATGTCTCTTATGACCGTATCCCTACATAAGTCTTATTGAATTTGCACTGAAACACGTCATGTAATTTGTATAGCATGTTTAGTATCGGTCACTAATTAGCATCGGAAACTATTAAATTGTTCTTATTGTCCCATTAATTTTTGAAAGTCTTTAACACAATCCAGATATGGTTGGTTGGCGGACATCCTCCTTGAGAAGGGAGACAGAACTTGTCAAGGTAATTAAATTATTTTATGTTGAATCTGTTACCCACAATAACTTTATGCCCTCGTTTGAGCCCCATTTTTTCAATCAAAATGTATTCTTGAATAGTGATTTGACCCTATTTCAACCACACATTTTTCAATAAAATAATATTACATGCAAACTCAAAATTTTTCCTTATTTTTTAATCACACATTCTGTCATTCTCCATCATAACACTATTACAAAATGCATTTTTTGAAAAAAAAAAAAAATGGGGCTCAAACAGGCCGTATATGTCTACAACTGTAGATATGAGTTTTAGTCATGACAAATTTGGAAGGTTATTTTTTTTAGCCGACATTAAATTTATTGGGAACATTTAACTACAGTCTTGCGATAAAGAACATTAATTGCCAAGCACATCTTGAAAAATAGTTCTATGGTCTAGTGATTATGTCATTGGACTAGCCCGGGTTCGATTCTTGGTGGGACCTTTATTTTTTTTGCCTACTTTGGATAACAAGTGCAGTTTTAGGATGGTAAGTGAATTTTATACTTAGCCCATGTTTGGGCTCATTTTTTTCAAAAACTCATTTTCAATCACACATTCTCCTATTATACTTAAACCTAAAACTTTTTCTTATTTTTTATCTATACATTCTCCAAAAAATAATTATTCCAACACATTTTCCCCACAAAATGGGGGTCAAACAGGGGCCTGATCAAGTCATTGAACTTAAATAGCAGTTATTATAGGTACCTCCTCTTAACAAATGGTCCCATGCTAAAAAATTAACATGATGTTGTAAGTAATAATGCTCTAGCTGCTCTAAATTTCCCAGTAAAACTAGAAATGAACAGAGTGGAATGGAGAAGAAGGATTTGCATAGCCACCCAAAATTTATTTAGGATGAGGCTTAGTTGTTGATGAATTTATATATTTCATCCGAGTAAGAGATTAGGAAGTCTTATTTTTTACCATTTGGGATAAATATAATGGTTTGGCAAAGAGGAGAAAATAATACTAAACTACACAACATTGTCATTAAGAACATTAATTGCCTAGCGCATCTTAAAAATGGTTCCATGGTCTAGTCGATATGACATTGGACTTTCCAATAGCTCGAGTTCGATTCTTAGTGGAACCTTTACATTTTTGCCCATTTTGGATACAAAGTGCAGTTTTAGCAAGGAAAGTGAATTTGATTCCTAATCTAATCAAGTCATTGTACCTAATAAGAGTTATCATAGGTACCTCTTCTTCTCGAATGGTTCCATGTCCAAATTTAACTTCTTGTAATTGATAAGGATCAAGTTTCTTTAATTTTTTAGCGTCCTAGTTTGTTATTGAATTTATATATTTCATCCGAGTAAAAGATCAGGAACTATTACTTTTGCTCGGATGAATATATTAGTTTGGCGAGGAGAGAAAATAAAGAACTACACAATCTTTCAATTAAGAACATTAATTGCCAAGCGCATCTTGAAAAATGGTTCCATGGTCTAGTGGTTATGACATTGGGCTCTTAAGTCCAATAGCCTGAGTTTGATTCTTGGTGGAACCTTTATTTTTGGCCTATTTTTGAACAAGTGCAGTTTTGGTATGGGAAGTGAAGTTGATTATTGACCTAATCAAGTCATTTAAGTTGAATATTAGTTATCATACAAAACCAGACTTTGAATCCAGTGATTTGATTCAAAAATTTCATTGTCCTTTCTAAAAGAATCTGAAAGAGGAGACCTTACCGTATCCTATGTATGGTATGTGGAACATTTATTGGATTCTTATATGCTCAAAATATTAATAAATGAGTTGAGTTTGTATTTGGAAATGCTACCCAAGTAGATAAATTGTTCCACGATCCAGTGACTCAATCCTGTAACGCTAGTTCAAATATTGATGAAACCCCTTTTTCTTCTTGGAGATGGACACCAAATGCTACAGTCACTGCTAGTCAGCGACTCAATAAGTTGCTCGCCATTTTTACCTCAATAAGGGTATCAAAACTCTCTTAGGATATAGCTAAATCTGATGCTGTGTTTTACTAGTATGTATATTCCTCTCTAAGCACACACGAACATTTTTGTGTCTAAATGAGCATGGAATCTTATCTTGTTCGATTGTGCTTTTACTTTTTTGGATGAAAGTATGTGTTGTATACTTGTTGGTAAAGCAAAGACTTCCCATTGCTGTACTTTTCGCATGCACTTATTGGTCATACTTTTGAGGAAAAATTGATCGAACAACTTTGTCTAAAAAATTGAATAGGATAATTATTAGCTTGTGGGTTCTTTCTTATCTACTCTGTTTCCTTGTTTTATCATTTAGGCTACCATAGTTTTTCGGGGGAGAAATGTTAAACCTCCATGCACAGCTTCTGAGATTAAATCATGGAACTATTCCGATTAATACATTTCTGAACTCTTTAGCCATTTTTCATAAGAAGGATTGGATAGCACTAGACATAATATAAGCTAAAGAAGCTAAAATGCTGTGTAATATTGTCCACGCCTATCTAGTAATGCATATCAAACATGCACTTTGTGTTCCATCATCACTCTTATAAGATTTCTGATATTGAAATTGGCAGCCTCCTCGACGGTCATTGGATGGCTACAAACACGTTGTCGATGTGGAATATTATCCTCCAGTTCTATCCAAGGGTCCTCAATTCCCTCCAGAAGCAGCCAAAGCGAAAGAGGCTGCTCAAAAGGAACCGAGCCCTCAGAAAACAGAAGAATATCATGAAATTATGGAAGGTATCTATTCCATATCTACTGATCCAACTCCGTAATAGTACTTATTTCACAGCCATCAAGGGAAATGACAGTTATTGTATTCATGACAGAGCAAATGATATTTGGTTTACAACAATTGGGATGGAAAAAAGTTGATGTCAGTTTTCACACTGCATTTTGGCCCTTTTCTGCCCACAATAATATTCATGTAAGATTGCAGCTCTTTTTTTTATTTTTTCCAAACATGTTTGAGATGTTACTTTTTTCTTACTTTCAATTAATAATTTATTTTGAAAGTAAATTCTTATTTACTCTCAAAATAAGTAACTTAACAATATTTGGCCATTTGCTTCTGATTCTGGCTTCTAATATGTTCTTATTTTCAAATTTCAGGTGAAAAATGAGTGGTTTCATAATGCTGGAGCAGGAGTAGTTGCTCATGTTGCAGACACCATAAAGCAACAAGAGAAACAAGAAGAATATTCTACATATATTGCTGCTAGTCTGTAACTGTGTAATAAATTTTTTTGGTTTTCCTTGTAAATTAAACATTCTCTTTTGTCTTTACACCTTCAATATTTTAAAGGCATTCTATTTAAAATTTCGTTACTTTCTTCATAAAGAGAACATAAATGTAATAGTAATTTATGAGAATCATCCAATGGAACCTTCGGAAAAATGAGTCTTCTTTGTGGTGAAATGTTAATGTTTATGGATGAGAATTTAAGTGATTTATTTATGATCGGATGAAGCTAGGAAGAAACTAAGTGGCGGTTTGAATTGGTTGATATTAAAGAATCAACCAAAAAGAAACTTCTATTGACATCGTAGTAGTGCGGGAGCCGTGTACGTATATTAGTTTTAGTTTGCGTCTTATTCGTCTAATCTTCTGTACTAATAATGTATCACTCAGGGTTTTTTTTAAAAAATTCTATGGGTGGTATTGCACAACTGTTCTTATTTGATAGAGCGATTTGTCAGATTATAATTTAACGAACATAACCTCAGCTAACTAAATAACTATGCAGAGGGACTAATTACATTTTAGGCGCGAAAATTTGAGGTAATATGGCTATATATGTTCTTAACGTGTTAAGTATAATCTAAAACTGAGTACCAAATATAAATTACATGTTTTGACCGTTTTTATATATTGTAGATTTAATGTCTTACTAAACTATTACCATTATAGCGAATCCATGTGCTTACCAACACATTGTTACAATTGGACTATGCGGCATCAATTTGGACGGATTAAAATAGTTACACGAATATGAGCCAATATTGAAGTTGAAACTAATACTTTTGGTGGACAATACAAAGTACATGTCTTTGGATTCTCCATTCCATTTGTTTCTTGCGAGAACATGCTTACTATATATTTCAAGAAGCCTTGAACCTGAAAATTCACCAATATCTCATTGTAGAAAAAGAAACAAAAAGAGAAAAAACCATTAACAATGGCAGAAAAGGAAGGAGGAATTGTGAAAAAGGGGCATGAAGAAGGGTTAAAAATGGCCATTTCCATTCTTGAAGAGTTTGAACTCCCATTGGGGCTTCTCCCATTGGCTGATGTTATAGAAGTAGGTTTCGTGAGGAGCACTGGATACATGTGGATTCAGCAAACCAAAAAAGTTGAACACAATTTCAAGATGATTAGCAAGCTTGTGAGTTATAGCACAGAAATTACTGGGTTCGTCGAGAAGCAGCGGATCAAGAAACTCAAAGGAGTTAAAGCTAAGGAGCTTATGCTATGGCCACCAGTGAGTGAAATAACACTCGATAATCAATCCACTGGAAAAGTTCACTTCAAGAGCCTTGCAGGAATCACAAAAACTTTCCCAGTCGAGGCATTTGCTGCTGGCCAGTAAGCTTAAAAGCTACTTTTAAGAATCATAGCATGCTTAAAAGTAGCTTCACTGGCATGCTCCCAATCTATCTTTATTTTCCAAGATCCATGAAATCAAGTACTTCATGGATTTATAACTTCTCGATCTGATGTTCTTCTGTTTGGTGTGTGCTTCTTCTTTTAAATCCCTGTTTTGATGAAATTATCTCAAATCAGTAGAAAATAATACAATCATACAATTATATAAGAGGATTTTAACTTGTTTTCCCTCTTTAATACTATCGAGTTCTGTTCAATCTCACCCTCACTACTGGAAAAGGAAAATCACTGACCATTAACGGAGGCATGAATGGAAGCTAAATTGGTGCGACAAAATCTATACATTAAACAGAATTCAAAACCAATATAACCTGCCCGCGTTGGCCCTCTTCGATTGGGACAGAGATGGGCCACTCTATGAATGGGATGGATTATGAATTAAAACCCAATCTAATCCAACACATCCCAATAAATTTAAAAATTTAATATTTAAAATTTTAAAAAATTAAATAGACACAATGGTTAGATAGAGAATGACTTATAATTTACAATAAAGCTACTTACACTTACACAAGCTTAAATTCAAGTTGAAAAACAGGATTTGAAAAAAAAAAAAAAAAATCCAATGTAGCATGAGTCTTTGGAGAGAGAAAATGCTTTATTGGGACCACAATTATAATTTATAACACTCAACTATTTGACTGCGTGAATTTCGATTGGGAGATGTGGCAATAAATAAAAAAACTAAAACCAAAGAAAAGACAAATTGAAAACAAACTTAAAGTTCCATTCTCTCCCAAATCTATATCCACAAAACCGATACCCAGAAATCCATTTCTCCCAAATCGAAATCCACACAGTCGGTACTCTCACGTTGCCTCATCATCATGCTCGTCATCCATACTCTACAAATTAAATAACAATAAAATCAGCTTCAACAAAATTTTAAATGACTAATCAAATAGAGTACAATTTTTTTCACAACAAACAATTAATATATTATCAAAATTTGCTCATAAAAATAAAGAGGTGAAACCAAAACTTCAAACCTTAAATAAAAACCTTGGATGGCCGTTAGTGAAATGAATGCATTGATAAATAGAATACCAAAAAAGAGTCCAAAACAAGTTATGACCTCTCCTATTGTGAGTTCACATTATTAAACCGGTGCGCATTATTGAATACGTTGGATTTATTATTTGATTTAAAACTAATCTTCTTGTTTAATATTTTACAATGCTAAACATTTTATTTATATTAAATAATTTTAAGCACTTAATTGTTTTATTGAAATAAACAAAATATAATGCCTCTGATTGATAGAAATTATAATTTATATTTTTATCAAAGTCGATAATTAATTTTAACGTGTCTCACAACTTTTCAAATACACATTTCATCAACTTTTATCAAAATTTGCTAAAAATCTAATTTTAATCTCCACCAAATATGAGCTATATGATGCACACTATTTTAATCTATGTCAACTATAGTTGATGACGCCTTGTCCTTAGTAGTCCATAGTTGAATGTTTACAAAATCTTATTTAAAGAAGCTTATGTACACTTATCTCGTGCTTAACTAACGAGCTTTTGATAGTTATTTTATTCAAGTTTCTAATGATTTGAGCGTTGTTTTCGTGTTTTAGGATGAACTGTAGACTCCGATAATATTCGTGATTAAATTGGCGAAAAGAGTTGAAGAATGCATGGTTTGGACTCAATGGAAGTACAACAAAAACATTGTCGGAAGTGACCAAGGTATGAAAAAGAGACTATTTTTGGCAAAGACAACAACTCACTCAAGCGAGCAAACGTGAAGTTCCGGAATTATTGCTCCGCGAAGAGCTTGCAAGGGTAAAATGCTCGTTCAAGCAAGCAACCCACATAAGCTTACAGGATTTTCAATTTTTGGAACGATTTTCAAGGGAAAAAGTGGCACTCTTGCAGGAAATAAGGACCTAACATCCTTAACTATAAATACGAGACATTTTGGATTTGGAAAAGGGTTAGACACTTGGGAATTTA
>CAIGRT010022120.1:0-10261 GCA_903798405.1 Fraxinus platypoda | reverse complement strand
CAACAAATAGTTTAATTCTTCGATGAAAAAAGTATGACTGAATCAATGAAAAATCTAGTAAAGGTTAAGCCAATTCCAAAATATTCATGAAAAGAAAATTTAAATTTTAGAATTGTTTGACAATGAAAAATTGAATTACATGAATAAAAAAGATGAGAAATCACCAATTCCAATGGAGTTCCTTCCTAGCTTCACCAATGTTTTTAGTTCTTCATAGAGATTCTTGAGCTAAATATGAGATAAAGTAGTATGGAGGCGTCTCTATTCATTCTCGTACGTTCTAGGGTTTCAAAACACGTATTTATAGTTGTTTCCATAAGTGGTTGACTTAAATTCGGAAACCAAAATTTTCGTCTCAGAAATACTATATGAGACCGCATAGAATAAGTGGATGCGACCACATAGAACATTTTAACCTGGCCCTGGAATTCGCTGAAATACTCTATGCGACCACATTGAATTTAAGCTATGGGACCGTATAGCTTTAGATAACTTCCACATGACAGCCTTCTGTATTTTGGTCATATATTTCTCTCCCGATATCCGATTGAGGTGATTAAACATGCGTTGGAAATATGACTACAAATCTTCCAGAAGTATAATTCCAATTCGAATGTTTCCCATGCCACAAATGGGTCTCAATCGGAGACTAAAAATCTGAAGCAGAACTTTTTCGGTTGGGAGTTGATGTGTGATAACACTTTGACTATATTTCATCCCTTTGACTTCTTTCCTCATCCAATTGATGCCTAACACTCTTAAATCTCCATATCTTCATTTTTCCTTTTGAGTCATCTTACCCATTTGCAATTTTGTCCTTGAACTTTTATTTCTTCCACTTTTGCCCTTTTTTCACTTATTTCTTCCAAATTTCGCCTTACCTATCAAATTGCCACCTAAATCAAAATATGAAGATAATGAGTGCTTTTTGGCATCAAATAATCACACGAGAATAATAAATAAGAGGGGAAAAATATGACATTTTACACTCTTATCAAGTGTTGAGGAGGTAGACGTTGGCGGATTAGGGGATAGTTAAGAATGTCTGAGCATTAAGTCCTCTATGACAGCTAGGGACTTGGAGCAATGGTGAGGGTCATTCTTTATTCATAATTTGGTGGAATTGCTCATTTCTTTACCTAACCAACGGGCCTGTGATCCTCCAGAGGATGGAGTGGCTCTTAATCACTCTTTGCTGTCTTTCGACCTTAAGTTGTTGCTTCCTCCTACAATCCGTAATTTTTTACATTCTTGGGAAATCGCACCTACCTAGCTCCATCCCAACAGTTGGAGAACTCTTTTTGGTTGTCTATTGCTGTTGAATAGCTTAGGGTTCCCGGAGTTGATTGTGGAGGAATTTAATGCTTTACATAATTTTAGGAAAGATGGAAAAGATTCGAGCTGGTACTATACGAGTACGAAGTCGAACTTAGGTGGTTCTGTAGTTTTGGATTACTTTTCTTCTATTAAGAAGGTTTTTTTTTGTCCTTGGTGACTGACAATTCCACTCGTCTGAGGTGGAAATGGGTGACGTAGTCCCCACCCTTATCAAAAAATGAGTAAGTGGAGCACTTGACCTTGTTTATTTTATTGACAAAATGGGAGTGCTTGCTGATTTATTATTTCTTCTGTACATGTAGCATCCCACCGATCTAGATCACAATTTCGTTCATGCAAGATTTTTTTGTGACGGACACTACCCCTACTCTTGGTAAGAGCGGAATTTCATCGTAAAGCTTTTTGCCCTTGTGGATTTTTAACGAGGTTACTTTCCTTTTTGTAGAATGAAACCTCGAGATAAGGGTTTTTAGAGTGTCACATTAGGACTATAATACTTCAAGAGGCAAAAGAGGTCAGGTGAAAGCTCCTTCAGCTCGTCGTTCAAGGGAGAGCTCGATAGAGGTGAGCGTCCATTAGCTCAGCAGCCTCGTTCTTCCCTAATTGGGTCCGAACTTGTCCACCTCGCTCATCCCCATACCCCTATGATTTTTCCTCCAACTCATTCACCAATCGCTTCACCAATCTGTTCTAGTTCTTCTTATCCGGACATTTGAAGGACAAACTTGGAAGATATTGTTGGTACTCGCCCTGATGCCTTGCTGGATTTTTATAGAGCCCCTTCACCTGCTAGGGCTTCTACCTCAACTCTTTCTCCACCAGTGTGAAATTTAGCTAGCCTTATGCTTGGAGCTGGAATGATTGTGAGCAGGGGTACTTGACTCAAATGAGTGCAAGTGAGTTATGTATTGTTTACAGTATTTATGCTCATCCTTCGATACTTCATTTGATGGCTATCTCAAATAAGGTAAGAGCTCTCTTTTCTTGTCCTTTTATGGTTACTGAATAGTGTTTAGGTGGAGGTGGAGGCCATTGAGAAATTGAGAGAAAAAGCTGCCACTATGCACCAAATGTTCGAGAAGGAAAAGGCCCGATTTGAAGAAGTCAAAGTGAAATGGAATGAGAAGAAAGCTACACTCACTATTTGTCTAAAGCTAATGTTACTGCCAGGTCCCAACTGGAAAAGAAGGTGGTAGAGGCCAAGGCGAAGGAATAGCATCTTTAGGTAGAGCTAAAGCGAAAAAGTTTCAAAGTAGCTGAGGAAGTAAAGAATGAAGTAGAGAAAATCTGTGTTGATGAATTGGCAGCTAGGTAGACTACAATTGTAGACAAGTAGAAGACCTTTCCCAAGGGTCAAGCTTATGACAAAGAGGTGTATGTGGTATCCATCCATGAGCTGATCGGGTTTGTTGCAAAGAAAATTCTAGATTTTGATACCACCTTTTTTTCATGAGGTTTTATCTTATTAGGAGGCAATTTTGGCTGACATGATTCGGGCTGGTCCTTCTGAGGCTTAGGAGGATGATGATATTGCCTCAAAGCAGAACGACCTACCTGATCAAGTTGGTGGCCAGGATGGTAGGTGATGATCCTCATATTGTTTAGTGGATATGGATCCCATTTAACTTATTTTGGTATTTTTGGGATGAAAAATACTTTTTGATGTACTAATTCTTTCATGTACGAATTCTCCGTTTGATGTCGTGTAGATGAATTTTTATGTTCTTATATGACTAAATTTACCAAGTTATGAAAGTTTGACGAAATATGCAAACTAAGTAAGATAGGAGGTTAGTGTGGACTTTTCATGACTTTTTATTTTGGAAATTTGACTAAATGTTACAGCTAAGGTAGACTTAGCCAGGATCGAGTTGAAGATCTCATCTAGCATTTCAACAAAATTTTGTTTAAGTCTTGTTGCACTTACAGCTTTAGCTCATGCTCTTGAAGAGCAAGTTTTGAAATTTTGTGTTGGAAATTTGACCAAGTGTTGCAGCTAAGGGAAACTTAGCTAGGATTGAGTTGAAGAGCTTGTTCAGAATTTTCACGAACTTTTCTCCAAGTGTTGTAACACTTAGAACCTTAGCCTATGCTGTTGAGGAACATGCTTTGGAATTTCTTGTTGGAAATTTGACTAAGTGTTATAGTTGAGGCAAACTTAACTAAGATCGAGCTGAGGAGCTCGTCCAGAATTTCCACGAAATTTTGTTTTACAATTGTGCAAGATTGAGATGATTGTCAAAAAAGATCACTTTATTCAAGATTTTTTATTTAAGGCAGTACAAGTGGTTATCTACTGATAACATTTCTTGAGATGGTTTACGTACGATGGATGTAGGAGAGGATATCTTTGCTTATGTTCGAGAGCATAAGATCCTTTCGATAGGATTTTAGTGATTTTGTATGTTCCCTCCTAGTTAGGTCCCAATGGCCCCGTATTATGCTCCCTAGTGGCAACAAAGATTTTTCGTAACACCAAATCACCAACTTCAAACCTCCTTATCCATACTTTCTGGTTGTAGTATTTAGTATTTCTTTTCTTGTAAATTGTTGTTCGAAGTTCAGCTTCATTTATTTTGTCTTCCAACAGGTCAAGCTCAGTACGTAATGCATTTTCATTATTTTTTTCAATAAAATGTGAAGTTCGAAATGAGGGAAACACCATTTGAAGAGGAATCACAACTTAAATGCCAAATGCTAGGGAAAATGCCCCAATGCTTGTGTGTGAGGTGGTGCGATAGGTACATAACACACTAGAGAGATCATCAGTCCATGTGCCTTTGTGAGCATCCAATCAAGCTTTGAGGATATGCTTGATGATTTTATTAGTTGCTTCGATCTGCCCATTAGCTTGGGGGTGATTTGGGGTGGAAAAATATTTTCGAATAATTAGCTCTTCGCAGAAGGTCTTTGGCATGCATTGTCAAATTGTTTTCTGTTATCAGTGACTATGGAATAGGGGATCCCAAATTAGAAAATAATCAATTTCCAAATGAAGTTTGTGGTTTTATGCTCAGTTATCTTTGCAAGAGGCTTGGCCTCAACTTATTTGGTGAAGTAGCCAATGCAAAGATGGTGAACTTGTTCCACCCCATCCAGTAGGCATGGGTCTGATCAAGCCTATCCCTCATTTTGAGAATGGCCATAGACTAATTATGGGAATGAGGTCCTTTTGGGAAGCTCAAATGGTGGGTGCAAATTGTTGGCATTTATCGTACCTCTTTACAAAGTTTAAAGTGTACTAGGTAGGGCCAAAAATATTCTCGTCTCAAGATCTTATGGGCCAAAGACTGTCCTTTTCTGTGATTTCCACATATTCCTTTGTGTACTTCCTACAGAGCATATAAGACGTCCTCTTCATTTAGGCATCTCAATAGCGGTATTGCATATCCCTTCTTGTAGAGGACACTATCTAGGAAAGTATAACTTCAATAGCAGGATCTCTAATTCTTTTCAAATAGATTCTCTCAAGTTCATTCACCATTTTGCTGGTTGTGAGTTTAGCTAGGGCATCAGTATGGTTGTTTGGGATCAAGATATTTGTTTTACCTCCATCATCTCGAAATTTCTTAACTCCTTCGGGCAGTTTTAAGATGGTTATTTATCCTATCTTATTTGGTCTGGAAAACCTCGTTGATTTGGTTAACTATGAGTTGGAAATCGCTGTGTGCTATCAGCTTGGACACTTTCAATTCTTTGGCCATCTTTAGGCTGGCTATCAATGCTACGTATTCCATCTTATGTTGGAAGCTTTAAAATCAAAAGTTAGTACTTGATAGAAGTAATGGCCATCAGGACTGACCAGGACCACTCCAGTACCCAATCAAACCCCTGTTGAAGATCTGTCAATGAACAACTCCCAAGGTCTATCCTCGTGTGATTCTTTTTGGGATATGAACTGAATTCTGCCATGAAGCCACCTAAGGTTTGGCCTTTTATAGATATTCGTGACCTATATGATATATCAAATTGGTCGAGCTCGATGGCCTATTTTACTAGGTGTCCCAAGGTATCTGGTTTCTATAGAACTTGCCCCAAAGAATAGTTGGTTCAGACCTAAATGGGGTGTTCTAGGAAACAAGGTCGGAATTTCCTTGCAAACATGACTAAGGTGTAAGCGACCTTTTCCATGGGAGAGTAATGTAGCTCAGCATCGTGGAGTGCCTTGTTGACGTAATACATTAGGTATTGGATACCAACTTTTTTCCCTGATGAGTACAATACTTAGAACATGCTCTACGACTAGGTATAGTGACACTTCTCATTAGCTTTCGACTTGGAAATGAGAGGCTATTAAGGTAATCATATTTTTAGATCTTCAAAGGCTATGTGGCATTCTTCAATCCACTCAAACTTCTTTCATCCTCGAAATGTGTCGAAGAAAGGCTTACAACAATCAGTAGATCGAGAAATGAATCTACTCAATGCTGCAATTCTCCAAGTAAGACTTTGTATCTCTTTAGATCAAGTTGAAGCCTTCATTTCGATGATGGATCGGATTTTTTTGGGATTGGTTTCTATCCCCTGGTGGTTTACCATGTAACCCAAGAATTTACTAGAGTGAATGCACATTTGAGATGATTCAACTTCATTTTATATTTTGAAAGATTTTAAACATATCTGACAGATGTTGAATGTGGTCCTTGGTGGTAAAGCTTTTTACCAGAATATCATCAACATAAACTTCCATGGTTTTGCTTATCTGCTGGGTGAACATTGAGTTACAAGCCTTTGGTATGTTGTTTCAGCATTCTTGAGGCCAAATAGCATCATTTTGTAGTAATATAAACCTAGTTCGGTTTGAATGAGGTATTCTCTTGATCAGTTTGCACATGGAAATTTGGTTATAGCCAGAGTAGGCATCCATAAAGGTGAGGAGTTCATGTCTAGCTGTAGTATCGACCATTTGATCTATCCTTGGCAATGGAAAACTGTTCTTAGGACATACTTTGTTGAGATCGGTAAAGTCTGTACAGACTCTCTAATCTTTATTGCTTTTTTCACTAGGACAGGATTGGCAACCCATTTGGGATAGGTTGCTTCTTTGATAAATCTATAACTTCTCCACTTCTTTTTATCAGCGTTGAGTGGTCTCCATCATTGTCGTTTTGGTCAGACAAAAGGATCTATATTGAGCCTATGACAAGGTACTTTGGTCAAATCCCTTCTATATCCTTATGGCTCTAGTCGAACATGTCCAAATTATTGCTAAGAAACTCTAAAAGTTTGGACCTAAGAAGTTGTTCTAGATTATTACCAATTTTTAGTTTTTTTGGAGGGACATCCGAGCTTGCCTAAATTTGATCTAATTCATCAACGAGTTTCACACCCTTATCTTTAAGCTTGATTCTGGGATCTAACTAGATGAGGTCAAGCACTACCAGATATGACATATTCAAGCGGTATTGGAGCGAAATATTGGGAGTTCTAATTGTTGTAGGGTAGTGAATAATGCGGTACTCTTTAGTAGATTCCTCATTGCCGTTTATTTTGCCTATGCCATAGGAAGTTGGGAATTTGATGGAATACCGGTATACTGATGTGATGGCCTATAGATTGAATATGAGATACTGTCCTATGATTGCATGAGCTCGATGTGGAGTCAAATACTACAAGTTCAATGTCAACATGAGCTCGATGGGGAGCATTCCGACCTTGATAGGAAGCTTGATTTGTCCCCTTGTCATGGTTAAGACTTCGATCAATCTAAGAACTACATTTGAGTACGGTTGCAAGAAATGAAGTTGGATTCCCATCCACTTTAGTGTGCTAACAAACAAAATGTTAGGGCACTATTCATATCAACCAAAACTTGGGGAACAGTTACACCTGCTATGGGTAGAGCCACTATCAGAATACTTAGAGAAGAGTGTGAGCTTATTTTGTTTGCTCTGGCCGGAGGGCAGCCATCTTCAAGTCTTCTATAATGTTTATGAGTAATACCTATCTCTGAGATGGGTCTTTTCAATAGGGACTCCCTGGATCTGTCGTATTGCCCTTCATGGAACATATGCACCCCTGAGCTAGGAAGGTCAATGTTGCAGAATCAAGCTTCACCTTGATCTCCTCGAATTACACCTACACCATTAGAGGTTAGAAACTTTATGCAGTAGAATTGATATTGTAGCATTTAGCTCACAAAGTATGGGTTTTCCCAAGATAGCATTGTAATTTGACGGTAGGTCAACCACCACAAAATCAGCAATGATTTTTCTCTAGCAAGGTATTTCGACGAGCTCAACAATCCCAATCTGTCCTCGGACTTCAATAGGATCTCCAGCAAAGCCTTGCAGCCTTTTGTGGTAGACTGTAAATATTTTTCCCTGATCCCCATCATTTCCAAGGTTTTTTAGTATAGTATGTTGACAGAATTTTTATTATCCACGAGAGTTTGTCTTATGTTGATCCCCGCGGTGGGCATCGTCACTTTGATTTTTCATTACTCCTTGGGAATTGACTTCTGAGAAGCTGAACCATTCTAGTCTTTTGGAAACAGTGTTGTTGAGTTTGTGACATCTTACTTCATAATTTTGCTATACGAGGACATCCCCGGTTGTGTCCGACGTTCTATTTGGGAAATTTGTTTTCCTCCCACCAATATTCTAATCTTAGCCCTTGCATGAGGGTTTTTGATTGGCAACTTGGCAAGGCAGGTCCCAGGTCGGTCTAAAGGGCAGGGGTACCATGAGTTTCTTTTACATGTTTGGCTAAGAATTCATTTAGCTGACCTTGCCTAATTAATGATTCAATTTGTTCTTCTAGATCGCGACATTTATCCGTGTTGTGACCTGCCAACTTTTGGAATTGCCAGTACTTGTTCCGATTCATTCCTTGCAAGTTTTTCTTCATGCGTTGAGATCGGCAGAAGACCTCCTTGTATCCTACCTCACTAATACATCCTCTAGAGAGACATTTAGAGGGTGGTACTAATGAAACCTTTCAGGATAGGGACGAGGTTGATATGTGTCTCTCTTCTCTTTTTTTTTTTGTTTAGGTGTAGATTTCTTATCCATTTTTTTTTATCTTTAGGCTGAACAGGATAATTGAGTTCGGCATTTCCTTCATCTTAATCTGAGGTTGCCTTCTCTGCTCCAATATGTTTTTCTGCCCGGCTTAGGAACTCATGATAGGTCCCAAGCCCATCTTCATGAACTGATCACTAGAAGCGTGTTTTTAGCCTAAGTCCAGATAGGATGGCATAAGAGCTGCATCATCTAAAACTCCACCTTCATGAACTGTTTATTGTATCTGCTAATGTAACTTTTGAAAGACTCGCTGCGCCCTTGCTTAATACTTACAAGGTGTTCTTTAGGCATGGTCCTAGCTTTGGAACCTATAAACTGAGATAAGAATTTTGTAGCTAAGCCGTTCCAATTTTTGATGGACCTTTGACGTAACCTTCTAAACCACCTTTGGGCTTTATCCCCCTAATATTAAGGGAAAAGCTTTACACATGATAGCATCACTGACTCCTTTTAACTCCATCTAGGACTTATATCTGTCCAAATGGCTAAGGGGATCTCCCTCTCTTTCGAAGTCAGTGAGTGAGGCATTTTCAGCTTTTTAGTTAGTTGCTTAGCCAGCATATCCTTTGTAAAAGGATATGGCGGCTAGTAAAGTATTCTTCAATAGCTTTTATGTTTAGCTTGCAAGTTGGCTATGCATATTTTCAACAAACATAGAAATGACTAACCCCTTTGAGAGGACTGACTTTCCTCCTTTTGGGTGATGGTGATTGTTGGGAATCAATTTGTTGAGTACACTTCTTGCTTTCTTATAAGTCCTTTCTGCTAGGAGAGAATTGCTTCTTAACTCGCCTGGACGATTCTCCCTTGAGAAGTGAAGACTTCTTCTGGTGGAAGGTCGATCGTTCTTTCCCTAGCTAGTGATTGTACCTCGATATCAGCTGGGGAGATGGGAGGGATTGGTTTCTTTCAATTCTTCTAATAGTATTAGTTAGGCATTCTATCGCTTCTCTATTTGCGACGAGCTGAGGATTGGAGTTTTCAACATGGTCGTTCTTCTTTTGGAATTCGTGCAAAACATCTGCGTTATAAGGGTTAGTTCAAGCTGGATTTCTGGAGGTTGAACTGTTGATCACGATAGCATTTAGGTTGGATATGTAGTTCTTTTGAAGGATTTTTATGGGAGACGTAGGGCTGTTGCTTACAAGGTCCTCCTTCTAGTGCCAAACTATTGATGTCAAAAAATGACTAGATTAATTTTGTCAACTTAAATGATAATTTGTAAGAGGTAAATCGTGCTAAAAAAGGTGGATTGTGCTGAAATAGTAAAAAGAAGAGAGTGTTGGCATTAAGTAGAGAGAATGAGAAGTGTATTTCATGCATAAACTGAGTTCGGTCCTAAGGGGGACCATTACAATTTCTTTTACAGGAGAAAATTTGTATGTTGACATGCTTTACATCAAATCAGCTATAGTGCTGATCTTAATGTATGTGTCATGGATCCGATCCTAATTGGATGTTGAGGTCGAGCTCCATACATCATGATGAGGATGAGGTGAGAAATCATCATTGCATGCTCTTGATTGGTCACAATTTTGGTGCATAATCATCATCGCCACTTGTCTTGAATGGATTGGCTAGGAGAAAGGCGGTGATGTCAGCCTTGGAGTGAGGAAAATCAGAAAGTAATGATGATATTTCTTGTATGACGGTGGTAGATTTTGAACTCAAATGGTGCGCCGATCTAAGCTGAGTATGTCGAGCTGAACTGGGAGCTCTACCCTGTAATGGTTAGCCAGCCTAGAATTTAAACTCAACTTAGGAGATGTGGTTTAGGATATAAGCTAGTTTTAGCATTTTAACACCTTCTTAATTTTACGGAGGTCAACATTTTAATTCACTATAACAAAAATAATCATTTGCAACATTAAAAAGACAACATTTGTTGACAAATGTTG
>CAIGRT010022101.1:0-10609 GCA_903798405.1 Fraxinus platypoda | reverse complement strand
TCGGTCCAGCTAAGACTTCGTTGGCACCATGAATCGTCACTGGTAGCTAGCATGCTCCCAAATGGGGCCCTTTCCCACTCCCTCTCCTGCATGTAGGACACGTGTCGGCGGCTCTCAAGAGACTTCTAGCAAACTCCCACGCGCCACCGCCAAGATTTATCCCCTTTCACCACTGCCACTCATACCATCAAGTCGTTTTCTTTACTATAAAAATCTACTGTTCTTCTGATTATTATTTTCTGTACTACATTAAGAAAGGAGCGTGCAACGCTGTCTAGGACGAAATTATTTTTTGAATTATTTGACGTATTTATGTGAAAGAGTAAACAAACAAAGAAAAAAAAAAGGAAGATTTTGGGTCTTCCTTTCGATACTTTTTTTATTTTATTTTATTTTAATTACACAAACCCTTTTCGAAGGTTCTCTCTCCTCTCTCTATTTCATTTTTTCTACTGAGCTCTGTAAGGCTGAAACGATTTGATTGTTAAGTTATGTCGGGCCTTTACAATCCCAACTTCTCTCCTGCAAGAGCTGTGTCTCCACATATTAGACACCCCTCAGATGTAGACAGGTATGTTTTTTCTATTTTTTGATTCTTAAGTTAATTAGTTACTTTGAATTGGTTCTGATGATTTGATCGATGTGGGATTTTGATTTTGTTGTTTCTTTTAAACAAAAATTTGTAGTCAGTACTTGCAAGAGCTGTTGGCGGAGCATCAAAAGCTTGGGCCTTTCTTGCAGGTTCTTCCCATCTGTAGCAGACTCTTGAATCAAGGTGAATTTTGATTTTTGATACTGGCAGACTTACAGCGTGTGTTGGATCTAGGTTACTGGGTTTTTGAGTGTTTTTTCTTGCATTTTGGGGGATTTGGCCGTAATTGTTTCCTTCTAGATGTACTAGTTCGATCGGATATATTTATGTACCTGAATAAACGACCTCCTGTCACTTACCAGCAAGTTTTCTAGCTGTTCCTTCTGCAATTCAACATTCGTCTATAAAGTCTCTGCCTTTTGTTATCATTTGCATCTAAATTAGTTCTTTATGAGTAATTATATTTCTTGATTGAGTTTTGCTACACGAACATAATGGTTGACATAGGGGATGACACCCAACACACACGTGGGGAGGTCAGCATTATTTAATTAAGGTCGGGACCCACGTGCAATGTGAGAGGTCGGTCAACCCGTATGTCAAGCATTATGTTCATCTAACTTAATTCTTCTTGATTTAGTAATAGCCACTGGCCGCCCAAGTGAACACATAATGTAAAGATGTCCACTCATCCGTGTGAAATATTCATCTTCATTGGAGCTTTTTGGTAATGAAATGAAACTAAATCAAATCATTGTGTGTAATTTGCATTTGGAGACTTTGAATATAATCCTGTGCAGTGGGGAATCAGGGGAACCAAATGCTTAAGAGTTAACCAATGCACTTCCAATTTTTTTCATTTGGGGTTGGGTTGTGCTGTGAATCCAGACACAAGTGTGTAATTGGGACATATATGTGTGTAGAGTAATAAATCTTCAATTGTGGATTCCGGGCTCAGAAAACAACCAAAACGATCACCACATACACCAAGGCTCGACTCAATACTCCTACACCCGGTTGCCGCAAGTTTCACTCCAATATTAACCCACAAAGGATCAAGAATGGTGGATGCAATTAACCACAAAGGAAAGGAAGAAGAAAGGAAGCAATGGCTTCACACAAAGTCACCAAGAACGGCTGCCCCTCTTTCTCCCTCAAACAATTGCAACCACACTTCACGTTTTGGGAAAGATGGGAATATATATCAATTGGTTAGGTCACAAATAATTGGGCCAAAGAACCAATTGAATTGGCCAACTAAATAACATGGTAAATGGGCCTAACAATAATCCATCAAAACCACAAACTAATCACAACCACCAATCCCTCTCCAACTTGGACCTTCCAAAAGTGTATGTAGTATTCGAGTCGAGCCAAGTTTATGGTGTCAATAAATTTCCTTCAACTGTTTTTCATCATCGCCCGGATTTATTGGGTATCAATACCCAACAATGTGAATAGATAATGTTACCCAAGTTTGTAAGCTATTCCCGATACCCTATCACGAGTGGCTAAGAATTGTTTTTGAAGGTTTAGAACAAACTCCAATTATATTGTTCTTATATCTAAAAAAATTTCACGCATTTTGAAGCAAAGACACTAGTCGATATTTCCCTTATCGAGCTAGATATTAAAGCTATGTATTCACATAACTAAAGAATATTTGCTTATTTATAGGGAGACGTGTTAAAATACTCGTTGAGTAAAGACTTGCCAGACGAGAAAAACTATATGATTGACAATGATATCACAATTTTGTGTGCCAAAACTGATATTTAGAGCTTCTCCTATCATGAGAAGCTCCAGCAGAGTAGTTCAAGCTTTGAGTATTCCATGACCAAGGAATCTCCATAACTTGCTCATCTTTTCAATTTTTATTTTTGAACTTTGGCAGTATGTGGTGCATTTTCCATGGGCACATTTTGGCATTGTGCTTCAGACACTAATTAATATTTATTTTAGGTGATAGTAGCATTTAACGATTTTCTGCTCGAGCAGAGTGATTTTTACATGTGGTATTCATATTGGAGTCAGGAATTACCTTGTCTCTCTTTGTAATGCAGTATTCTCTCTTGTTAAATAATCACGTGCTACAAGATTTCAACGTCTTTTGTCTAAGTGATCTTGAAGTATATAATTCTTACATTTCACTGTCGGTGCAATCTTTCAGAGATTATAAGAGTTTCCTCAATGATGCCAAACCAAGGTTTCAATGAACTTGACAGATTAAGACAAAGAAGTCCCAGTCCCATGGCTTCTTCGAATCTTTTATCAAATGTTGCAGGGACAGGATTAACTGGCTGGAATGGACTTCCTCAGGAGGTAGATTGTTTTCTAATCCTTTAGTTACTTTCTCTCTTATAATCCTTATTCGGTTGATGCAATGGTATTGTACCAAAAAAGAAACTGCAATAGCATGATCTACATTTGGTATTTCTGTAGTCTGCTTAGAGCATGGGCCTATGGGGTCGGGGAGGGTGGAGGCATCCATCCTTAATGATTCACCCCTTGTTTTTTTTTTCTGTCAAACTGATGCTTGAGGTTTAGAAGTTCTAATGTCAAATGGGATGCATGAGGATTCAATGGCACGTGCTCTCTGGAAGCTGTTGTACTTGACTTGAGACTTCTCCTTTCCCCTTTTAGCAATGACATTATAGCCAAAAAGACGCTGCAATTACTTGAGTTTTTTGTGTTTCTTTAGAGTGCTTACAGTGTGAACGTGAGTGTCATATACACCGAATTGTGAATTTGCACTAGGGACAATTGATGCGAAAAAGAAAATGCATTCTGAATTTTGAATGATATATAAAATCCTTCTCTTTTATTATCTAATGGATTGCTTAATGAAAATGACTGTTGTTTCCATTCATTTCGGAACTCGTGAATGGTGTAAAACCTTTGTGAACGAGACATGTATCTTTAGATTTAGCCCCTGTTTGTCTACCATTTTTCAAAACATTGTTTTCTACAGTAATCAATCTTCACCACACATTCAAATAATAAAATATTCTACACATAAACCAATAAAATTTCTTTCAATTTTAACCACTTGGGAGACAAACAAGCTCTTATTTAGCTCTGATGCTTCATTATTTAAGGTGCGTTGTCAAATCTTTTTCTACATATTTGTGTCACACAAAAGTGAAATACTAGATCGACTCTTGCTAAAGAAGCAATATGTTTCCTTTGTTCCCCCTTACTTCCAATCCAAAAGTTCTTCTGCATAAGACATAGGTTGCAAGTTCAGCTTTTGATAGAGGGGGGAAAATATCTAATTTTGAGGTAAGTAGTTTAGATCATTTTATTGAGATGAGTGTTTTATATGAATTATAGTCATTTAACTATATTAACATTGTTGTAGAAGTGTACCAGGCTGTCTCTAGACTTCAAACAGTTTTCTTTAATCGTCTTAATGTGACTCGTGAGTCTAATTGTTAGTTCTTCAAAATATATTTCCCAAAATTGGGCAATTTTATTTCCTGTTTATTATAGAAAAGTTATTGCTGTTGAATCCATCTTATTCTTGAAATTAACAACTGCTAAGCAAATATTATATCTCGTGTTTTTTCCCTCAGCCTTTAGTTTCCTTGTAATCCACTCTACAACTTGACTCAAAACAGTCCCTTGACCAACTCCAGTTGCACTAGAAGCAAACCTTACTACAAAATTAGCAGCAACTATGGAAGCAGAAGAATTGGAAGGATTGATCATAAGTTCTGCCACCAAAAAATTGATATGTTTTTGGTGTGATCAACCAATCTATCACGACTTACTGTTTCATTGATTGGATTCATCCTGTTGAATTAGCTACAAACTTTGAATTGAAGCATAATATTGACAACATTGAAACAATTCTAGTGACCTATGCCAATTTATGGAGTCAACTGTGTCTTTATATTTGTTTATTTTTTAAAAGTTGAAAAATTATTTCTCCAGCCAACTAGACGTGTTCATGGTCATGAATAGAAACTTCAAGTCGCAGTTGGAGTCGCTTTCTGAATTCTCAAGTGCACTAAGCAACCTATAGATGGTGAAGCAACATCCATTGTAAAGGAGCTGAAGTTTAATTAAAAGATACATCATGTGTCATATTGTATTAATAATGTCATTAATTATATCTTATCCTTATCAGGACATATTCATTGTATCTTGTAAATTATGAACCTCTGCTGGTTGTTGCTTATTTGTGACTTTTGGGGATGTTGCGGGACTCTTACCTGACCTTGTGCTTGTTTGTACAATCTTCATTTTCACTGTTCAAATTGTAGAGATGCTTTTTTGGCCTTCTATGGACATATCTGATACAGTATCTTGGAATCTGTCAGTTTTGCTTTACTATTGGGAAGTAACATAGTCAATGTTCACTTTTTGCATAGTAAACTGAGGACTACTTGTATAAAACTTGAACTTCTTGATTTTTGTTTGAACAAAGTTTCTATCTTTGAAAAAGAAAGATTGTTTCATTTGTTTTGAGCTAGAATTTGTACTGTTTAATCATTTTCTACAGAAGTTAATGCATTTAGTTCATTCTATTATGTCCAATAATTCATTGACCCGCTGCATGCTGTTTTTCTTTCTATAGATAGTTCTTTTTTAACCTTTCGAAATTAAGCGGATTCCTGTGATTCTTCATTGCATGGCAGAGAATGAGTGGGCCTCCTGGAATGACAATGGACTGGCAAGGGGCTCCAGCAAGTCCTAGTTCATTCACTGTGAAAAAGATCATGCGCCTAGATATTCCTGTAGATAACTTTCCAAATGTAAGAATTTTTAGTATTCTGGTTTTCCCTACTGACTTCCATTAATTCATCATAGTTCACTTTGGTTCTTTAAGATTTGAACTATGATGCACCGACACGGACACCTGTATCCGACACGATACGTGTCGGATATGCCGACANTATTCTGGTTTTCCCTACTGACTTCCATTAATTCATCATAGTTCACTTTGGTTCTTTAAGATTTGAACTATGATGCACCGACACGGACACCTGTATCCGACACGATACGTGTCGGATATGCCGACACGCAATTTTTAAAAAAGGTACAGACACGTGATTGACACGTTGATCAAATTCTTAAAAATTCTTCATTTATATAGTATAAATTTAAGATTATACTTGTTATTAATTTTTCTTGTTGAAATCTTTTAAATATGAGTACATATTTGTTACTTGCTAATAACTTTGAATTAACAATATATAATATTTCTAATATAAAAAGAAAAATAATTACGGTAGAGTGTCCGAGAAGTGTCGGTATCGACTCGTATCCGACACGGACACACTACCCTAATTGAAGTGTCCGTGCTACAGAGGATTTGAATCTTCCTCTCTTAACTTGCCATTTTTGGGTTTTGTAGTTCAACTTTGTTGGGCGACTGTTGGGCCCTAGAGGAAATTCACTGAAGCGAGTGGAAGCCACAACAGGATGCCGTGTATATATTAGAGGAAAAGGTTCAATAAAGGACCCAGACAAGGTACTACCTTTAGTGTCATTCATTTTTTCATATTCATTAAAGATGAGCTCATTGTGAAACAGCTATGCAATTGATCGTTAACAAAGAAACTTCATGTATATTGCCAACTGGTATATTTCTGTCTGCAATGTTAAGTAAATTTTAATTCTCTTTGTTTGTGTCAATTTGAAGGAGGAGAAGCTACGGGGACGACCTGGCTATGAACACCTGAATGAACCACTTCACATCTTGATCGAGGCTGATTTACCTGCCAATATTGTTGACATCAGACTGAGGCAAGCCCAGGAGATAATAGAAGAACTGCTCAAGCCTGTGGTATTCATCTCAAACCAAATTCTCTCTTCTCCTTCTCTACAATTTCAATTTTCAAAGACGGAAATATCTTGGAAATGAAAGTTTGAACTCTATTGAGGTGCATGTACCCCATTTATCTAAGCACACCAATATTTGCCAGCTCTTCAGACATCAATTTATTAAAGTCAATAGTATGCCTAAACCTTCTGTTGATATCAAGTATCATTTTGATAATATCTATCCTTAATCCTCCCTCCCCTAAAGATATGGCAGTCGGCTTAATTGCATTCTTATTTTCACGTTTCTGCAGGATGAGACTCAGGATTATATAAAGAGGCAGCAATTACGTGAACTGGCCATGCTAAATTCAAGTTTCAGAGAAGATAGCCCTGGACCAAGTGGCAGCCCCTCAGTTTTCACTACTAGTGGAATGAAACGTGCGAAAACAAATTAAAAATAATTAAATTTATTTCTTGTTATATATATGCTTTTACCTAATTGAAAATTTAAGAAAATAGGTTCTCTAGCTTTTTGGTTGTGTTTTCTTTTTTCTTTTTTTCCCTTAATTTCTTGAACAGAAAACCAGAAAGGGGTGAAAACAAAAAGAAACGAAGTGTCCCCATATAGTTGGTTTTAGAATAGGTTTTGGTGATGTTTGGCTCTTGAACCCATTCATTGGATTTATTCTTGTGTTAGTATATAATGTGAAAATATGTTTATTGTCGATAAAACATAGCAACAAGAAGTGGCTTGATTTGTAGATATCTTCTTGTTATTACACCTATGTATTATTCAAGATTCTATTTTAAGACAATATATTGTTGGCTTTTCTTACTTAATGCTGTTAATTACTATTCAATCCTACTGTATTTTGGCTATAATCGTGCATATAGTTTATGTATCTTGTTGTTGGCATTGTATATCTGTAGCTTGATGCTGCTTATTAGCTTTAAATAGTATGTCATTAGCAATATCAGAAACTGCATTGTGGAACTTACTAGTGCAGTTTTTTCTTTATTTTAAGAGGGTGAAAAAAACCCGAAACAGATTGGTAAATGGTGAGTAAGGTATATTCCTCTAGTTGTGGGTGGCCAAACTGATCGAGCATGGTTATTCACATACTTGAATGTAGTCTATTGGAATTGATCGCTTGGATCAATCTTTGACAGAGGAAGAGTAATGATATTCAATCACCAGTTTAGATGATAATTGCATGACATTAAATGAAAAATTCAAATAAATAAAATGTCACGTGATTCATTTAATTGACTCTGTAATAGAGTTTTGAGTTTGGTCAAGTTAGATTTCGACATGTATGCATGTCTAGCGTGTTACATACTTACATTGGAGCGGACCGAAGATTCTTTTCTAATATTATATAATCCATCCTATTCAACAAATAACATTCAACTCTGCCCAAGCTAAAGTTCTTTTTTTTTTTACCACAAAAGGAAATTTTGAACCTTAGTGGCATTAAAAACAAGTCTCCCTCTTTTGTAATTTTACGTTTTTAGCAAGTCTTCTTGATAATTATTTGCATTGATTGAGGAGAAAGGCATATCAATTATGCAATACTTTTAATTGATGTGTCAATACACAACGTAAAAGGTTAATTTTCAATTATTTTTTTCATTTACTATTGTTTCTTTCTCTCTTCTTTTTTCTCCCAAATTATTTTGCTTTTCCAAACAAAGGTATTCGACACAGACTGGCGAACCCCACTTCACTTCTTAAACTTTTCTGGGCACTTTAGTTGAAACAATTAAATCTTCAAGCTGAAATTGTTAATTGAAACCTTGGTAAGGAAACCTGACTCTCGGTCGAGTAGATTCATGTTAGCGGTTGGGTAAACGAAAAATAGAGAGGCAAACCATGGTTACAAGAAGCTGATTATGTTGTGTAAAACAGAGGCCAATTTTGATAAATTTTAATATCTTCTCTAGGATATTAGGATCTCCTTTTTGTCTGCTCAAGATAGTGTGAATGGAGATGATTTTAGGAGCTTAATTGGCATTGCTTTAAAATTTTGAAAGGTGATTTAGAGATTGTTCACGAAAATATATTTCGAATAAAACACACTGGACGGTTCGTTAACAAGTAATAAAATGGATTTGAGTCCTAGTATCGTCCCACAGAGAATGATTAGTTCAATTTTAAACACTCCCGGCCTTAACCGAAATAAGAATAATATGATGTGTTTATAACTAAATTATATCTAACTTAACTTACTTATGCAATTATGAATGAATTAACTAAATTAAATGCAAATTATGTTGAAAGCAAGTTAATATGTTAATATAAATGACAAACATACCAGGATCTCGAATTCACATGCAATAATTAATTTTAACCCTAGTTTTACACGTTGAAAACATGATTGAATTTAACAAATCAATGTTCCTATTTCATTTAACAATCTCTCTCGAGTAATGTTAAACCTACTTTTGTATATGACCCAACTATATTTTTATGATGGATGCGAACATATAAAAGTGCATGAATTTTTATGAACACTTAAATATTCACATAAGGCATAGCGGTATATTTATATCCTCTATCGGACCCTATGACAATTCATATATGTCGAACGTATTTTCCTTCTTTCGAATGCATAAATAAATCACAACATTCACACAATTACCGTGCACAATAATTGTGGAGAAAATAAAATTATATAAATCATTCAATATTCAAAAACGTGTTTTAATGTCAAATATATAAAACTAAAAATTAAAGACTCAGAACACATGGTACATCGTTCTCCTAGCACAAAGAAATCTAGTCTAACATGTTGTGAAGAATAAAGCAAAAGATATAATTGTTGTTCAACACCCGGAAATTCTTGAATTCAATCTTGAACTTTTTGGATTTGATCTTGATGTGTTTTTTTGCCTCCTTTTGCAATTAATTCTTCACACCCTAATTATTTTTTGAGAGTTGATATTTATATCCCTCTAAAGAGTTCCAAAAGATCTCCAGAAATCGTGCATATCATGGCTCAAACGGAAGTTTCCTTGTTGGAATTGAATTCTAAAGGAAACAAAATTTTTCCCGACTTGGCACGGGCGGGCGCCCAGTAGAAAATGGGGCAGCCGCCCAGGCATAAAAATTGGCTCTTGTTATTGAAATCATATAATTGGGCGGTTGCCCAGTTATAAAAATTTTGCGAATTTTCCTTTCAGCAATTTTTTTCTTTCTTTTTTCCATTTTGGTCTTCCACATCAAATTACTTTAATCTTAGTCCTTCAAAATTTACTCAAATGCATATTAGTCCCCAAACCTCCATCCATTGGCCAATTGATCTTTCTTTCTTTTTCAATTGATTAGAAACGGGTCCAAAACTGAAATAAAATTACATTAATTTAAGTTAAGTAAAATTCAATACTAAAACGACACAAAAACTTAGTAATATGGCCTTAATAAGTTCACAAAATGTACTTATCAGAGACTAAGAAATTTTCCAAGGTACTCTTTATTTTTAAAGAGCATATTATGCAATTTAGAGATCATCGATAAATTAGAGTAAAAAATTTTAAGTATTTCAACAAGCTCTTTATATTTAACGCTTAATTTTACTATTCACAAAAAATATTTATTGATTGAATAATGCTACTTGTACATAATATAGTTAAATAATGGTTTATGTGCAAATGAAGTGTCAAAAAGAGAGTGAAGTTTTTTTTTTATTTGGTTGAAAAAATTTCGACTCAATCATATCTCACTACATCATGTACGTGTAACACAATCGTTATTGTTTTTCAATATGTTTTATTTTCACTAGCTTTCATCCAAATTATTATATAATTTTCGTCTATTGAAAATTGAAATATTTGAATGTATTTGATTATAGAGAAGGAATTACTCTCTAAATTAAAATATTGGTTTAAATAGTTTATTAGAGCATACTTTTAAGGACTGATTATCTAAAATAAATAGAATTTTATGTTTAAAGAGTTTCTTGGAGATGCTATATTTTTTTTACCTATTTGGATAACTTTCTTAAATTGTTTTCTTTGATTAGAGGAGCTTTTACGGTTCGAGAGCTTTTCTTCAAAAGCAGAAATCTGAAATAGCTGAAGACTTCATCTATTGAACTTTGTATAGATTTTCCACTCTAGCACCACACCCATTTTGTTCTAAGACTGCATCGGGCTATAACCATCTGTGTTATCAGAACTTTATTGCATGTGCTTCATCCAAAATTAGCAATTGGGTTGCACTATTTTTTAGGGGTGAACGCGGTT
>CAIGRT010022099.1:0-15292 GCA_903798405.1 Fraxinus platypoda | reverse complement strand
ATCATAATAAAATTTAATAAAAATCTGATTTTTGAAATTCCAAACTTGTTTTCTTAATTTTGAAATAGGGGATACTTATCCTCTTACTTGTGAATTTTTCCCTAGATTTTTACTGGCTTGGGCCCGAAGTTTTTACCCAGTTACGGATTTTCTCCATCAACAATTTTCAAGTGTTGTCTATTTTTCAGTAATTTGTTAACTGCGATAATTCAACATAGAATAGTTGTGCATGTTCACACCATAAAATATTCCGAACGTAAATTCTTTTTTCCCTATTTTTTAATTACACATTCTCCTAAAAATCACTATTCAAACTTTTGTTTTTACGAAATAATGGCAATCAAACAGCGGCTAAATTATGATCACAAACAGGGGCCCCATACATCATAATATATGTCTCTGAATTTCTCAAGTTCAGAAAAAAAAAGGGTCAAGTCGTTTTCTTGATGGTAGTTGGATTACTACGTATAATGTTAGGAAAATGAAACTTAACTTAACATTTATATTTGGGTTTTTAAAATTCAATTATTCTATTAAGAAAAGAAACACAAATTCTCAATTGATCATAATAGTTAAGAGTACATGATTATTTACAAATTTTCACCAATTTAGCAAATCTAGCATTTGTGGGCACAACTTATTTCAAAATTATTATTTTTTCTCAAACTTATTTTCATTTACACATTATCACGATAAAATAATTTTACACACTGAACTTTTAGACTAATTTAGGTTTTACAGAATAAAAGTTCACTGATTTATATTATTTTTCAAATACATACTAAAATTTGTATGCAGTAGATTTCTAGCTGAAATTGGCTTAAAGTAGGGGCGGACGCAGAAGTTTAAAGTTAAAGGGGGCACAATCGAACTTTCAAAGAAGTTTGGAAAAATTTTACAATAAAAAAATCATACTCCATGTAATTTTGCATCCGAAAATTTACATGGGATATGACTTTTTCGGATGTAAAATTTCGAAAATTTTTGATGTCATATTCCATATAAAATTTTCTAATAAAATGATGAAAATTACATTGAGAAATNCATACTCCATGTAATTTTGCATCCGAAAATTTACATGGGATATGACTTTTTCGGATGTAAAATTTCGAAATTTTTTGATATCATATTTCATATAAAATTTCCTAATAAAATGATGAAAATTACATTGAGAAATTTGTATCGCAAAAATAATAAATGTTAATGAAATAATTGACTTTTTAAAAAAAACTCGAGTTAGACTCACGTTTAACGTATTTTTAACTATTTTCGATATCTGTTTAGACTATTCGATATGCCCATAATGTAGTTCTCGAAATAAGCTTTGAGATGACATAAGAAATTTGTAGATTCGATTAGCGTACGATCGTCGGAGAATTTTTAAAATTAGCATGTTATCGAAATTCAAATTTATTTTGATTTTGCCTTATTTGGTGGAGATTAAAATCAAATTTTTAATAAATTTTGATAAAAGTTAAATAGTTATCGATTCAATGAAATATGTTATTAAAATTAATTGTTAGCTTTGATTTAAATTAAAATTTAGATTTCAATCGATACCAAACATGACTTTATAAAAATAAAAATAAAAACTCAAAAGTTAGGGGGTCACGTGCCCCAGGACCCCGGGTCCGCCCCTGGTTTAAAGAACATAAATATTACTTATTACAAATTTATCTCAATTTCTAAGTAAAGCATTGTTTCAAATTCCACCATCAAAGGAATGGAGACATTTTTGTTCATTTAGAAATCTTAGAACTAATTTTCTATAACAATCTTCGACCGTAACACATTCGGTATATATGTTGGACACAGCAAACAGGACAATAACTTTTGCAGTATACCTTCTTCTCTTAAATCTCCCAATATTAATTGCATTGCATATAACTTTTATTGCCTCTTAAATAATTTTTAAAATATGTTTATGGTGTATTTAAATTTTTCTATTTAGAAGTACTAACTTTCAAATACGGAATTCTAACCAAAAAAGGAGAAATATCGATTAGGAAGCCATGTAATTACTTTTTATTTCAAAATCACTTCAAATTATTTACTTAATATATATGATTTTCGCATCCTTGGGAAATGCATGGTGTGATCAATACCTCTTACTAATCCTCATACAAAGGCAATTCTAACGAAGGCAATCTAATGTTTCAGCGCAACCCGATTCTAATGTTCCCAAGGATTACAAGTGTGTTCTAAAGAAATCGTCGTTGATCCCAACAATCATAATAATACCTCAAATAATACTCATAACATAAATAAGATCGCGTAATACTACAAATCCTATATTACAATTTACAAATCTCGTTGTCACCAGTACATGGGTGGATTTACAGTGAGGACAGTGGGGTCAGCTGCCCACACACAACTGAATTTTTTCTATTGGATTTCCAAGATTTTGTACAAAATTTCAATAAATTCCGTAGGGCCCGTTTGATTGAAAAATGTGGAAAGAAAATATTTTACAGGGAATTGAATTTACTAGAAATTATTTTACTGAAAATTGTAATTAATTGTGTTTGATTGGTATAATTTTTCACCTAAAAAATGTTGAATGTTTGATGTTCGTTTGACTTTATTTTTCATGAAAATTGTCCATTAAAGTGATAATTTTTTTTACCATTAGGTCTAGAATTTGTTTCAATTACCAAAAAAGAAAAAAAATTACCATATCGAATTACATTCGTTTGACTTTGTTTTGCATGAAAATTGTCAATAAAAGTGATAAATTTTTTTACCATTGTGTCAGAATTTTTTCCGATTGCAAAACAAAAAAAAAAAAAAAAAAAAAAAAAAAAACCTAGAAAACAGAATTCCTACCAAAACCAAAAGAAAAGGAATTCCATGAAAATGATGAAAAGCCGGCGCGAGAGGGAGAAGTGGGAAAAAATTTTACATGCAAAATTTGGTTCATCAAACACCATTAAAGTGGGAAAATTGAAAATGTTCCTTGGAAAACTAAGGGTATCAAACGGACCCTTATAGTCTTCAATTTTATCCCCAAAATTAAAATTTTGTGAAATTTGCCCCCACAACTCTGCAATCCTAACTCTACCCTAGCACGAATATGTATAGTAATATTATTGACAATATAGGTACTAGAATCGTGAGAAATCACTTTTAGTTTTGCTCTCTGTACAAATTTTATTTTTGAAGAATTTGGTGTTGGGTGAGGTGAGGTGAGGTGAAGCGTGGGTAAGAAACAATGTGCAATTGAGAATTTGAATCCGGGGTGAGTGGGATGGGCTTGGGATGTACCATTTTTTATTTTTTTTTTTCCAGTCTATACATATCTGGAATTTTAATTCGGGGAGAGCGTGATAGGGTTGGGGTGTACCGTTTTTTTTTATTATTTAATTATTCTTTATGTACATAAAAATTTGTACATAAGGGTCATTTCCCTCACATGGGGTGGAACCCATTTTTGAGGAAAATGACACATCTATGTACAAAAATTATGTACACCAAGCATGATCCTTTTTTTTTTTTTTTCTAGTCTGTACAAATTTGGGGTCTCAAGAATTTGGGGTTGGGTGGAGCGAGGTGGGTGAGGAATTGAGGCATGAGAACATTGTTCCCGTGTGGATGGAATATAAGTTTTTATTTCCTCGTTTACTATTCATTTTTCTCAAAATACGTTTTTCGCTTTTTTCTTTTTAATTACTCATTTTTCAATACAATACTATTACACGCAAATTAAAAAAAAATTAATAAAAAAAAAATTCTTACTTTTTAATCATACATTCTCCATCAATTTACTATTTCAAAATGCATTCTAACCCAAAAAAGGGGCTCAAACATGCCCTATATCAAACAACCTGATTATTTAAAAATAATAATGATCTCTTAATTTTTATTTTTTTTTGAAATTGAAATTTGAAAAGTAGGGTTTAGATAATTTCTCTTAATTAAACAATTATGTACATCTGGGGGTCCAAGTTGATGGAAAAGGATTTGAAAAATTATGTGTGCGCTTCAAATTTTATTTATTTATTTATTTATTTTTATTAAGATGTATGTAGTTTTCATGTACAAAGTTATTTTATGTCTTACTTTTCTGTAAAAGTTATGTTATGTATTGTTACAATGCGTAGTACTAAAGATTTTTAATTAAAATTGTTACGTCGCCAACTTATCATTGTCATCACGGCCATCCTCGTCACATCACCACCACCAACAGTCCACCCTTCAACACACAAAAAACAAAAAAATTCACGAATCATGCTACAGCAAAATAATTCTTGACATAATATCGCATGTCATCCCATCATTGGATTGTTTTAAACATAGTCAACATCCAAATCAAATCATCTGTTGCCAATTGTGATTATGTCACTGCATCTATTACAATTTTTCAGTCAAAGTAGGAAAATTCAAAAATCATACATACTTATCTTATGGGGTGTGTAATTTTTTTTATATTTCAACTTATTAACTCGTACCACCATCATCCATTATAATTGATGTTATTGCCACCCATCCACAACCAACAATCATTACCATCTAAGTTATCGGCATTCCATCACCACAAACATTCACTATGATCAACACAAGAAAATTATATAAACTGCCATTACAATGTATATAATTCTTTTATATATATTGTAATTTGTTAACCAATACACTATCATCATCCGCCATCGTATGTGTGTGACATTGGTCACCACCCCCACTACTTCTATGACCATAACCACCACCACCATTTTTTTACCAAGAAAGATAAGAAGTGAGACAAAACGAGAAAACTCCATCAAGAACATATATTTTCACATTTTCAGAACAAGATCGGAACCAAGATCTACTATCCCTCCACATTACCACAACCAACATATTCGACGATGAACGTTATCATTAGATCCACTATCCCTCTTTGCTATTGTTACCAACATCTTCGACGTAATATCAATTTCTTCCTCTTAATTGAAAAATATCAACTCCGTCGTCAAAATTTGCACTCGAACTTTAGGTCGAATATTCCTCTCCCCTGCCACCAATCTGCACCACAACCAAGCCAATAATTAAAAAAAAAAAAAAGTAAAATGCACACAAAAAAAAATTATCTGCGAAACCACGACAAGATGATTCCACCGATGTGTTCGATTGGTGTTACATGTCCAACGAGCAACAAGAGAAACAACGATGACAAGTCAAATTCGTAGATTTGGTTCCGCATGAATGAACTACTTCCATTTAACCAGGTCTATCATCATGTTGAATTAGCAAGATTTTTTGTATAAAAAGGGTCATCGTGGTGGCAGTAATGATGGCGCTAGAGGTAGTGGTGTGTAATCTGGAGAGAGGCAATCTAGATGGTGTATAATCTATAGGGAAGGCAATAATACAGATGTACATCTTGTCTTACCACATTGTTGACATCTATCTATATGGTACAATTTGGGTAGTGATGTGAAATATTGTTGAGTTATGCTACATGTACAAAGTTGGTTGACAAAATAACATTTACATCAATCATTTTAAAAACAGATTTTTAAATCATTTGAAATCAACGGTCTGAATTTTGCCAACACACTTTGTAACTCAATTTTGTACAAATAGTTTTATTGTTAGGGAAATCAATGAATAAGATGGTGTTATGTGAAAGAATGTAAAGAATAATGTCAACCATAATGTACATGTAGCATGATTGTTTTAATAATATTTTCAAAGAACTTGTTTGATCCCCATTTTTTTCAAAATATATTTTTTCTCACTTTTTTTCAACCACATATTTTTCAATAAAATAATATTACACACAATTCAAAAAAATTTCCTTTATTTCTAATCATATATTCTCCATTAATCTATTATTCCAAAACATATTTTACACCAAAAATGGGGCTCAAAATATGTCCAAAGATATTATTTTTGAAATTTTAAAAATAGAAGTATGATTGGGCCCTTATTCGCCAATAGAATCACGTGCAATGAATCCCATGGGCCTAAATCCGTTTTGCAAAAAGTAGACGTTAGAATCGTAACGGCTACTTCTAATTTCAAACTTGAAAGAAATCAAAAGAAACCCTTCAATCAAAATCAAATCAAATCAAATCCTCCCTGTTTCATGCCGTCCCCATAACTCTTCATTTCCAGCTCTCAAGAAAATTCTTAATTCTAATTCATTTCTTGAAATACGTACACATTCAAAAATCATTTTTTTTTTTAGAAATTTCTTCATTTTCTCTTGAATTGTTAGAGAAATTTGAATATCAAGAACAGAGTTTTTACTCGGTAGTTAATTCTTCATCTGTTCTGTTAAATTAGAGAAGAAAAACAGCAGGAAAGTTTCTGGGATCTGATTTTTTTTATCGACTGAAAATGGCTCCAACACCATCTTCGAAGTCGAATACAACAACACCTTCATCAAAATCAAACAATAACCACCAATCAAAAACCCCTCATTCAAAGCACCGCCTGAATTTCACCAAAGAAACTGCCACTACGGCCGCCATGCCTCCGACAGAGCATCCGGTGGAAGTTATTGGCAGAATAAGAAACCATCCGGACCAAAAAAACAAGCCTACTATGATCCCATCTGTTCTGAAAATCAACGTAGATGGAAAATCACTGAGAGCAAAAACTGAAATTGGGTACAGGGATTTTACTCTCGACGGGGTTTCGTTTTCTGAAGAAGATGATCTTGATGGGTTCTACAAGAAGTTTGTGGAGTCGAGGATTAATGGTGTGAAACTAGGGAACAAATGTACCATTATGATGTATGGCCCGACGGGTTCGGGAAAGAGTCATACCATGTTTGGTTGTCCTAATCAGCCGGGGATTGTGTACAAATCTTTGAGGGGTATTTTAGGAGAAGAGAATGAAGAAGATAGAGAGAAAATAGGTGGTGGAACTTTTGTTCAGGTTAGCGTTTTGGAGATATATAATGAGGAAATATATGATCTGCTGTCATCAGCTGATACCGGTGGAGGTTTTGGTTTTGGATGGGCTAAAGGAGGCAGTGCTTCCAAGGTTAGACTTTTGTTTCTTCATTTTTGTACTTATAGCTTTTCGAGTTTCTGTCATTTGGTGAATTTAATTGGATTCTTAAATTTGATTAAAAATTCTTTGCTTTATCAATCATATCTGGAGATGGACATGGCCTTAACTTTTTGGTTCAGTACTTGAAAGAAGACACATTTTCCTCTTTCATTCCATAGGGATGGATACTTCTCAAATGACTGTTTTCAAAGTTATAACTTTAGGTTTAGTTTATGAATTCAGTTTTGACCTGTTTGGTTAGATGTATGAATTGTGTCCTGTTGTATGAGCCTGTGTTATAAAAGAAAGTCCTGCTATGCTTTCCATTGGACTTACATCACAATGTGGACTTGAAATAATCATTCCTTCAATTATGAATCGCAATTCTATATTCGCAGGTGAGACTAGAAGTAATGGGAAAGAAAGCGAAAAATGCAACTTTTATTTCAGGAAATGAGGCTGGAAAGATTTTGAAAGAGATCCAAAAGGTGGAGAAGAGAAGGATAGTTAAAAGTACACTCTGTAACGAGAGAAGTTCACGAAGCCACTGCTTGGTATGAAACTCTATTTGAATAAAGGGTTATTAGTAGTTTGTTGAGTTTCTATCTTTACAAACAAGTAAATTCCTGCAGATTATTCTTGATGTTCCAACTGTCGGAGGCCGGCTTATGCTTGTCGACATGGCAGGTTCTGAAAACATAGAACAAGCTGGTCAAAATGGATTTGAAGCAAAAATGCAGGTAGAGGATTGGATTTTTGTCAAGTTCTGTTTTTATCGGCATGTTTCAGATATTTTATTTATGAAACAGATTAAATATGTTGTCCTTGTGATGAAAAATATTGTTATGATAAGTGCGTTATGCATGCAGACGGCAAAAATTAACCAAGGAAACATAGCTCTGAAGAGAGTTGTTGAATCTATTGCGAATGGCGATTCTCACGTGCCATTCAGAGATAGCAAACTAACCATGCTTCTCCAGGTATTTCTTTTTGTTCAGGTTGCTTTCAACTTTCGTACCAGTAATATATTTTTTAATGGTTTCTAAAATCAATTTGACATTTTGACTAGGATTCTTTCGAAGATGACAAGTCCAAAATTCTGATGATACTGTGTGCCAGCCCGGATCCAAAGGAGCTGCATAAAACCATTGCCACATTAGAGTATGGTGCAAAAGCAAAATGTATAGTTCGGGCTCAGCATACACCGATTAAGGCGAAAGGTGGTGAAGATTCTTCATCGGCTGTTATCTTGGGATCGAGGATTGAAGCTATGGACCAGTTTATCTACAAGTTACAGATGGAAAACAAACTCAAGGAAAAAGAGCGTATTGAGGCTCAGAAGAAGTTAAACAAGAAAGAAGAAGAAATTTCTTCTCTAAGGGCCAAACTAACGCTCGTAGAAGGAAGAGGAAAGGAAGAGATATCCGAGGAGGAGATTAATTCGAAAGTAAATGAGCAGAATCTGATGCTGAAAAGGGAACTGGAGAGAAAGATACATGAGTGTCAGAAAATGGCCGATGAATTTGTTGAGATGGAAAGGAGGAAAATGGAAGAAAGGATGTTGCAACAGCAACGGGAAGTTGAAATGCTCAGACATCGTTTGGAGGAAATTGAATCTGAGCTTCATCTTTTAAGGGCTGGAGGTGCATCAGCAGACATGGATGGAAGCAGCTTTATGAAAAGGCTGTTGGAGGTTTGTGCTGAGGATTCAGATATGGTTAAATCCATGGATCTAGACAGATCAATTGACATGGAAACCAGTGTGGTTCATAAATCAGATGTCCGTGGAAATGCTATCATTTCATGCTATCCCAATACGAGCAATTTCAATGAAAACATAACAAATTTTCCCAACAGAGCATTCTTGAGCACCGTGTATGAGGAAGATGAGGAAGAAAACGAGGAACAAGGTAAAGAGGATCCCATAGACGAGGAGGTTCAGAAAGAAGTAATTGAGGAAAAGAAGATGATAGTTACACCTGAATGTTCGATTCAATATCCGGAGCAAATTGATGACTCTTCTAGGCAAAAAAGGATTCAAAATATCTTCACCCTCTGTGGAAACTATAGAGAACTTTCTCAACACAACAGAACTCCTATGCCTACCCAAAAGAGGCTAGAAACTATTGATTCCTTGTCGACCCTATCAAGGGCAGAGGGAGAACATTCTGCTAAACTAATGCCTGGTGACCTTTCCCAGCTTCAGAATAGTATTTCTAAAATTCTTTCAGCATCAAACGAGCACGGGAACAAGCAGAACTTGGATGAAAACAAGCTTGGAAAAGTTACAGGTTTTGCTGAGATAGCAAAGGTTTTGAAGGAGAATCACAATCCAGTAGATGAAAGCACTGGTGGAGATATTGTTGAAGTATATGTGAAATGGGAGGCGTCAAAGGAAAATCCTGGGAAGTTCATTGCGACATTGAAGTTTTTGAAAGATTCGACTCTTGCTGACTTACGGAAGCTGATAGAAATCCATTTTGGTGGTGGGGAGCAGCAAGAATTTGCTTTTCTTCTTCTTGGGGTACGTCTCTATTAACTCCATCTTTTCTTAAGCTTAGTGAATTCACTTGTAGTGAACTGCAGGGGAGTGCCTTGAGCATACATTTATGGCAATGCCCTTGTAGGATTTGTTGATATAATTGTCATTGTGTTTATATCATAGTTACTTGATTAGTACTTTGTGCGCATGACAACAAGTGAATTTGTGTTCACATAGGATCCCTCTGGTGCTCCGATACCTAGAGAAAAGGAGGCAACAACTCGAACAAGCGATCTCCCCATTTGCAACAATGGCCATCTTGCTTGTCTGCGTCCACTAAAGCCAATTCAGCGTACAATTCATCTCCCATTTAGTCCTCTCGAAAACAAGCTTGCAGCTACACCAAACTCGCCCCATGTGACACAGCAAGGAGATTGCTATTCACCCAAAATAGCCCAACACTTGAGTTCAACACCTTTTATTACTGTTAGAAGATATTAGGTGATCAGTTTTTTTTCTGATTAGTGTAGAACACTGGATTTTTGAAACAATTGTGCAGCCAGGTATCTTTCGCTATTATGTGTACTCCTGGTGCATGTTATCTTATGATTGTCAAAATCCAGTGAGTCAGATTATGTGCGTCACTAGAGTGCAAATGTGTCGATATTTCTCTTTTGCAGATACTCATATTTTTCAACAGATTAAGGTGATGATGTGTTTTCTGTATGATCTAAAATGCCCAGAATTATTCATCATTAGATGATCTTTTTCATGATCAAGCATTAAGAAACTAACAAAGAAAATGCCTTTAAAGTTGTTAATATGTTAACACTCATTTACAAAACAGCCAACCCAGTTAACAGTAGACTTAGAGAATCTACATATTGACATTCTCATTTCTCAGTGAGAACAGAAATTTGTTTACTGTTACTTATAATACTGCGATGGTTACAACCCGAAAGTAAACAGGACCTGGTTCGACCCAGATCGACTTTCAGACACATGACAGCCCTTTTCAAGAGATGGAAGAGGTGTCCTTGTAACCTCAATGAAAATTGTAGATTTTGAATTTCATATACATTCTCTACTTTTCACGTGAAGATAGAGATAATTAGCACAAGAATGAACAATGCTTTTTTAACACAACATAAATATATGGAGAAAAGCAAGTCAGTTTCCAAGAAAAAAGTACAAGAATTAGTAATCCCAGATGAAAATAACATAAAAACTTTAAAAATTTTGGTTCCAGAATTCCCTAAAATATTGAAGTTTGAAAGGGGAAAAAAGACTGGCAAAATGAAAGAAAAATTGATGTGACACGATGACAAAATTTGAAGAAATATGAGGGATGAATTTGTGAATAGAGATCCATTCCATCATGAAGCTTTCATGTTGTCCAATCCAACACTGGCCTGCACCCAAAAGTGTACATAAATGAAATACACACTCCCACAGTTTAAACTTCATAGTAGTGATTTGCAAATTGTCTACAATGTGATGCAGTTTTGTATATTCTGTGTCTCCCTCAATACTGAATCAGAAGAGTCTACATTAATAAAACATCATACCAGGAACTTGTGAATTTGCTCAAGGATTGGTGAGAAATTCGTGCAAAATTTTTCCATATCGCCATAGGTGTCACCTTCGGCCCCGATCACCTCCATGAACTTCTTTCTATCGGGTGCAAGCTTTATGGCAACCTTCATTGCACAATGGAAGTCAACATAAGTTAGAGAAACAAAATTCAAAAAACGCTTTTTAGGTCTAAAATGCACATATAATAAATCTTTCTTACTAAAAGTAATGGCCTAAACCTCTAAAATAAACTGATTTTGATAGAATCAAGAATGCATAAAATCTATATATTACCGAGAAACTGGAACTTGCAAGCCAGCCGTGCCATTTTTTCAAGGTCTTGCTGTATGCATCATTACAAGCATGTGACATTGACTGATCTTGATATTGGGATAGATTATGGAACAGCTCAACTAAGAAATCCATTGCTCTGCAACATATTTAAAATTATTATCATCTTAACAAGCTTAAACTATATGGTCTGAACTTTGAAGAGCACCATTTCAGAAGATGCATGGCAGTGAATTCTTTTAGAACAGATATATCATCACAAAATTTTAGGATCGTCAATAGTCGTCAGTAATGGGAAAGTGATTTATTTATTTTTTTTCAGTTCATTAACAACAGAAAATGCATACAATGCAACTTCTTATGCAAATCAATAGTGCTTGTAATATGTTGAATAGTGTTCAGAATTCAATATTATTCGTGCCTAAAACTAGAGAGTGGAATAAAAGATATAAGAGAAAAACATGTTACAGAAGTAGTACCTCGTCAGCCAAAGAAGTCCATTGGTACAGCTTGATGATGATTTGGAAGTTTTTGTTTCAACTTCAGCTTGTACCAAGCTGTACAAGTAATTGAATCTGGATGGATTGGAAGAGTACTTAGATTCCAGCCTCTGCCAGTTAATAAACCACAAAAAATTGTCAGTATCACAAAAGTCAGTGTGCTAAGCTTGTGATCAAAATGTCTGCGAGTGTTATATGGTATGTCATTCAGAAAAAAAAAAAAGGAAAAAGTTCCTGTCTATTTTATGTGCATACATATGGAATCAAAGAAAAAGAAACTCTTACCGATATATTACCACCAATATCAGATTTCACCACAGTCATAGCAGCCCCAAATTTATCTAGCATAAAGTCAAATTTGTATTATGGAATGGCAGTTTGAAGGAGAAATTCTATAGAGATTAAGAACGAGTAAAGAAAGAATATCAAAGGAGAAACCATTAAATTTAAGTGTTTCTATACCCCCCAAAACATTTAAACTATTCAGCCTATTCTAATTGAACTTTTTTTTTTTTTTTAACCTACCTTGGTATATCTATCTGAAAGGAATAGTTCACCAAATTCCAAAGGCGAAATATTCGACCAGGGAAAATTCTTTTACTTTTTCCAAATTAAACTAAGGCAAGACGACAAGATCTATAATTTCATGCTACCCAATAGCCCCTGCACTCAGAGAGACAGTAAATAGCTAAGTTCATTTTTCTTTCTTTTTTTTGCTTTCCAATAGCTTGATATCTATAGTTTCTGACTCTCATGTATTCTGATTCTGTCGTAGGATCTTCATATTTGGTACGAAGCAAAGTCAACCAATCTTTATTTCGACTTCTACACGAAAATAGATATTTTATGATTTTATCCTACAAAGAGGGACGGAGCCAGGAACACACAAATATTAAAATGTAATAAAAAAAAATTCAAAGCATTGCAATTGTACCCTATCTGCCTATCAGTTTTCACATATTGAAAATACTCTACAGTAACCTCATTATCAGCATCATCATAAATATTTTTCTCAAATACAATCAATCAAACTGTCGTGCTTCTGAAATATGTGACTTGGTCTTTGCTTCAAAGTAACTAGGTAGAGGGCACCATCATTGACAAGGTAATTATTAATATAGAGATTAGAACCTCTTCAATCTCAACATTAGTGCAAGTATATTTCAAACATATTAAAAGTTGGATTAATTAAACCTGACGAGATGTTCCCAAATTACTGCTAAGCATAATTAGAAATTTTGAAATCTTTTAGCTGGTTTTAATTAATTCAAGTCTTAAAAACTCCTGCAATATGCTTACTACTGTTCAGATTTCAGAGGCTCTATTCTCTATCTTAGTAATATAGCTAAATTATTGTGAAAGACATTTGTATAATCTATCCATATCCCATCACTGTTCACCACCAGAGGCAAAATCACAGCCCAATTGCCCAAAGCAAATGCCAGTTCAGTTTTTGCTAATCTCCCAACTCCAGTGGGGCCAACTGTTCCTGCTTGTCCCCTCCTCTCCTCCCCTGCCTTCGAATGATGTATCAAAGATGCAGTTGCATTTGATAAACCACAACACAATCTTAGGCTACTCCACTTATTGTCAATTAGTTTTGGGTTGAATATCAAGTTCTTTATCAACCAGCCAGAAAGTTGTTGAAACTGACATCAAATAAACTTATCATATGGAATGGACTTTATCATCCCTTAGAAACTCTTACAATATATATTTGTTGTTAGTGGTCCTAGCCATAATCCACCTCCACCTCCCCACCACCCCGATCAGTCATTTCGAGAAGCGAAAAGAACCTTCAAATCTAATGGCGGCAAAAGACCACCATATGTCACATCTTGGCTACTTTCTTAAATTTTCACCAAAAAAAGGGGATTTAAGGCACACAGTTGTGGCTGATAAATGGAAAAGTAGAGTTATAGAATAATGCTTGCAAGTTACGATATTAGTCCTTAAGAACTGGTGAAATTTTAGAATGATTACTACTCTGTACAAATAAATTACCAATTAAATTACAGCTGAGACAAACCTAGAATGGGCAATATATGTTTGCAGACATCCAGGAAAGGCTTGGTCAGCATATCCCCTTCTTCAGATTTGACATGCTTAATTCCTTGGAGACATGGAGTAAACACAGTTTCTCCCATTTTTGCAGTATTCTGTACCCAAAACCAATAGGGAATACATAACCAAACATAAGTTAATCAATCATGATATCAGAGCATATTTCGCTACTGTAAGTGAAAATTCTGCACGCATCACAGCTTTGATAAAATTAAAAAAAAAAAAGAGTAAATCCGATGTGGACTTGAACTTTTGGATGTAATGTAACCTTGATGCAATAACAGGAATATTGCTCTGAAACACTAATTTTTATGAAACACCCAATATGGGGGGAAAAGTGCTCGATCAGCAGCGATAAAAATTTGGAAAATATAAATTGGAATTGATGTATAGGCCATACTATCTAACTCCATATTCATAAGATAAATAATTCAATTATTAATTTTTAAATCTACAATATTTTCATCGATGAGAACCGTATATAGAGATATACATGCCAAAAATACATTACATTAATCAACTACAAAAAATATTAGATGCCAATTCCATGAAATAAAATGATCAAATTTCTACATATGCATTGCATTGAAGAACCTGAATGTGCAGAGAGAATTAGATCGGATTCAAATGAATTTATTTATTTTTTACATGTATATATAAATACAAATTATAGATAAATTATTGATAATTAAAATCATAACATTAAACGTGAATAAAACTGAATTAGTCGTTGCCACGTTTAACTGAATTTCAAAATACCCGCTGCTTCTGCGGTATAATGAGCTTCAATCCGCCGGCATTTTCCATCAAGATCCCTCATTTTAATCTTATTTACTTATATTTATTTCTGATTTAATGTCTTGCAAAAAGTGTGGCCTGGTTCTAGCGTTATGCGAGTATGGAAAAATCTACTTGTACAATCATTAAGATGATTGTANGTGCTTGGTGTACAATCATTAGATGATTGTAAATTTTACAACCTCTCACATTAGTGTAGGACCCACAAATTAATTAATGTGTGGGTCCCAAACTAATGTGAGATGTTGTAAGATTTACAATCATCTAATGATTGTACACCAAGCACATCTCATGCGAGTATAGACGAGGCCTGTGACGTTATCTTATTTTTAATATTATTTTAAAGTTTTAATTATTTTAAAAATTATTTTCTAATTAAAATAAAATATATCAAACGTCTAAAATTGTAAAATATTATATTTATTTAAAAATTCTAATAAATAGTCAATTATACATTTTTAAAATTTTTGAAATGCAAAAATTAGACATTTTTTTATATTTTTAATTTTCAACTAGAAATATCATACTTAATAAATTTATAATAACTCTATATATGCTTTTGAAGTTATCAATAAAATAATGAGTCTCAAAATCATAATTA
>CAIGRT010022093.1:0-15018 GCA_903798405.1 Fraxinus platypoda | reverse complement strand
ATGATTTTTATCTAAACCAAACACGAGCTTATAGCCATTGCACATTAAAAATGATAATGGCTCAAATTGAACACCATTGAGAAAGTACATATAGCTTAACTCATAGAACTAAATGGTAATATATGTATGTTTGGGTTTCATTTTTAATCGCATGTTTCATTGGACTCATAACTTTGATCTATTTTTTACCATAAACTATATGAAACCCATCAACTTATAATCTAAAAAAAATTGCCAAACAAGAGCTAAAGGATAAACAAATGGAGCAGTTTACTAAACGAGAACAAATTATGCGTCTTGTTGTGACTTCTATTTCTTTTGGTAAGAGAAAATTTGTTAAAATACTAATAATCTTCTAGATCTCATAAAAGACAACGTAATTAAAGCGGTAGAATTTTAATTTTTAATTTATATTCGTTTCCATTAGTATGATTTTTTAAGATGCTTTTCACACACACAGTTATATTGGTCAACCCCAATAACCAATAGCAATAAGACAACATTGGCTTCTCAAAATTTACATTAGGCTGGTAAAAACTAAAAAGTACTCTCTTTCCCATATTTCTTAACCTTGGTAATGGAGAAAGGAAAGAGCGTGGGGTCTGTTTGGGNAAAAAAAAAAAAAAAAAAAAAATTCACCTTGTTTACTGGTACGGTGGTTACAGCAGATGATGGAGAGCGTGTGATTAAAAATGAAGGAAATTTTTTTTTGATTTCTTGTAATATTATCTTATTAAAAAATGAACGGTTCAAATCAGCTTATTAGCAATTTTGGAACTTTGAAAATTCAAAATTTCAAGGCCAACCCTGTTTGCATATCTGACTTAGCCCAACGTTCATATTACTATTGATTTTTTACCCATGGTTTACAATTTCAAAAGACAGAATTGCCCTCGTCATTTCCTTCATGTAATTTTCCATAGCGACAGTGACAAGGCCATTTTCGATACTTTCTTTGAAAGTGTCATTCGTCAAATACATGCCACATTTTGTGTAAGCGGCACATCGTTTTATTGGCTAGTGGACTCACACATTACAACCCCAATTTCGATAGTCTTAAATGTGACTTTAAATAATAGATAAAATTAAATAAGTCATTTAATTTCACATTTCCTTTACCATATCATCTAACGCGGGTTGTAATCATAATAAGGTTAAAAAACATCCCTCTTGGATTATAACCCCAATCTAGCATTAACGTGACATTAAATGATAACTGAAATTAAATAAGTCATTTAATTTCACATTTCATTTAGTCTATCATTTAAAGTGGCCTAAATTGACTAGTTAATGATTTTTTGATTAATTTTAATCGCATGCTTACAATTAATTTTTTTTTTTAGTATTCGATGCACTATTAATTGATAAGTGCATGTCTAAATTTAATTAAATAGTGAGTTTCAGTTATTTAATACACATGCCAATTTAAACAATATTGAAGAATACCGAATACTTCATACTTTAATAGTACTAATCAATTTTCTCCATAACGACTCTCTATTTATTATTCCCACATTTCGTGATACTCAATATTTTTTTCATTATAAGGAAATTATAAATTATTAATTATAATGAAACTCAAACACAATCGCACTTGATACATGAAGAGATCTACTCTAACTTGGATTGTAAGTCTATTCTACACGTGATAGTGTATAAGATAATTGTTATTCTATCTACGATATAAGAATTATAATAGCTATCAAACTTGAGTCCATACTCTAACAAGAACCACAGAGAAATTCTCTCCCCATATGTAAGGTGTACTCAAACTTTAGAAATAAAAACATTTTTATTTTAACCACGTTTCTAATATTAAAACTTTAATATGTGTTGGAGAACAACAATGTTGCTCGAAGTCCAAAGTTTGAGTTATTCACACAATAATCTAATGTCATAAAGATGTAGCCTTTCCTTGGTGAACATCAATTAATTTTCACATATGACGATAAAAATGTAATTTTACAATTGTATCATGGACTAGATCGTGAATTTAAATCACAAGAGCGTTGTATCATTGAACAACTATTCCACTTTTGAGCCCACCAGTTGGTCGCTCATATGATCGTGATTGATTATCATAAAAAAGTTTAGTATTATTCACTAGACACCGTATAATTTTTAGATAACAGGTTAAAAAACAATTCTACAAATAGTATCAAAGATTAGATCGTGGATTCGAGTCAAAAGATCATCACTTTGTTGAGCAATGATGACGCTCATAAGCTCACCATTTGGTCACTCAACAGATGATGGTTGATTGTCATAAAAAATTTAACGTCCTTCATTAGATACCATTTGAGTTTTTAAATGAAGTAGTTAAAATTCGATTCAATAACATAGTTTCTAAACTCAAATTGCAAGTCGTAACTAAGAAGAATTATAACGTTAACCTAATTGCAAGTTTTGATAAAGCTTAGTTCTAAATTCCAAACCGTATCCTAGAAAAAAAAGGAAACAACTTTTTGCTGGCTTCCTCGAAATATGACAATGCACACTCAAACGAGGAGTCAGAAAGACCCAACTTTTACCACTTTCCTTTTGGGCTAAATTTAAAGATGGTCCTTAAAGTTACAGATAAATTCTAAGATGATCCTTCAAATTAATTTTATTCCAAATCAGTCTCAACATTTCCAATTACGATCAATTCGTTAGCAAGATTAATGTCAAATCCTACGTACAAGCTATCAATATCACAACGTACTAGCTTATTGTTAATAATTTCCACGTTAGCCTTAATAATCGCTTAGACAACTTTCTTGGCACAATTTAGGCTTGCGCGGAAATATAAAATTAGGAAACTTTAGTGACTAATTCGAAATAAATTTAGTTTTACAGATCAACCTGAAGTATGTCTGAAACTTTAGGGACCAAATACTTTTTCTTCCCCTAAATATTGAATCGATTCTCCGAGGGACAATATCCATTTCTTCTTTTTGCTCAGCTTTTCTGTACACGAAAGGTAAAGTCAGTAGCTAAAGTGTAATATTCTGATAAACGAATACTACACTTTCTGATACATTATGGAAATTACAACTAACTGATCCTAAATCTAACTCAATAAATTTGTGTAGTTGCAAAAGTATAATTATTAATAAAGAATGTTGGACATATTAGGTTGAGTAATGCTATTCATAATCCCTCACTGTCGATAATCGCCTTACTTTGTAGTTTGTTATTTGAGACAATAAAATTACAAGTCTCAAATAACAAATTGTCCAACAGTGAGCGACTATGAATAACATTATTCTATTAGGTTACATGCTATGCAATGGCGGAACAATATGAGTGGAGACCTAATTTACTTACGAAAAAAAATTTAAACACAATATAATAATTTTTGTTGAATGGAGGTTAGCACATTAATGATCACTGAAGTTTTGAGTAATTACGTCAATAATCATCTTAATTATTTTTTACTTACTCAAATTCTAACCATTATCAATTATCAAAGACATTAACGTTAAATTCTATATGAAGTTTTAAGTGGCAATATATTACTAAACGACATTATTTATTACACAAAGTCAACAAAATTGAATTATTAGGGATTCGGGATAAAATACTTTTGTATGAGAAAATGTAATGCAACTTTTAGTTTTTGTAAGATTTTTGGACTTTAATTGCATGGTAAGTTCACGCTCATTTTAGCAATAGTTTTCGTTGACTTAATGTAATAAATTTCATCGTCTCGTTGGCAATTAATTACGTGTGGAAGGATTTAACGTTAATGTCTTTTATCGAATGATCATTAGTGTAACCACAAGAATCGAGTACCTATTATCATAAGAAAATAATTTCAGTAACCATTTGTGTAAAAAAACTTTAGTAATTATAGCTGTAATTTTCCCTTGAATAGATAATATTTATTCATAAAACTAATTTATATCTTCTCAAGTCGAAAACTCTGACATGGATTGAAAGTTGTAAGTTCGTGAATACGATTTTAACAAACAAGCCCTAAACGTGGGATTATACTATCAAACAGTTGACTCCATCTTTGGTCCGTTCTATGAATACAACGACTATATCGAGGACATGCGACAACGACCCCACACCTTTCACACACCCCTTTTGAGCTCAACGTTCTAAACACGTCTCTCCCGGATCTACAAACTCTAATCCTCCATAAATCATATCCTGCCTCTCTGAACCACCATAGATTCGCCAATCCTTCATAAATCTCATCAATTTCCAGCACGAAAAGACACAGAAAAGAGGATTGGAGTAAATCTAGGAGATGGGTTTCTTTCCATTTCTTCTGCTCTCTCTTCTAGCTCTATGCCCTTCTTTCTCCAGTAAGATACATAGACATATATATTAACGTTAACTTGTGTATCATGTGTTCTTTTAAGTGTAACTCATTGCTCTATTTTCTTGATTTGCAGATGGAGATATGGAGCCCAAGATTGGAATATGCTACGGCCAACTGGGCAACAACCTGCCTACACAATCAAAATCGATTCAACTAATCAAGAAACTCGGAGCCAAACGTGTCAAAATCTATGATGCCAACACAAAAATCCTCGAAGCCCTTAAAGGCACTCACCTTCAAGCCTCAGTCATGGTCCCAAACGAAATCATCACCAATATCTCTTCAAACCAAACACTAGCTGATGAATGGGTCAAAACCAATGTGGTACCCTTTTACCCGAAAACCCTGATCCGTTACCTCTTAGTAGGGAATGAGATCTTGAGCAACCCACCCAACACCACCTGGTTCAATCTTGTACCTGCTATGCGTAAAATCAGATATTCTGTGAAGAAATTCGGTCTAAAGAAGATTAAAGTTGGAACTCCATTAGCAATGGACGCATTAGAATCTTCATTCCCTCCGTCTAATGGTACTTTTAGGTCTGATGTTAGGGATAAAGTTATTAAGCCATTGTTGCGTTTCTTGGACAGAACTAAGTCATTTTTCTTCGTTGATGTGTACACTTATTTTGCTTGGGTAAATCAACCAGCCCAAATCAATCTTGATTATGCTTTGCTAGCAGCTACAAACATTACCTACAAAGATCCAGTTTCGGGTTTGACCTACACTAATTTGTTGGATCAAATGCTTGACTCTGTTATTTTTGCCATGAAGAGACTTGGGTACCCGAATATTCGGCTATTTATAGCCGAAACTGGTTGGCCTAATGGTGGCGACATTGATCAAATCGGTGCAAATATTTACAATGCCGCCACGTATAATAGAAACGTGGTTAAGAAATTCATGGCTAAGCCTCCTACTGGAACTCCGGCTAGACCCGGGGTGGTAATCCCAACCATGATTTTCGCCTTATATAACGAAAACCAGAAGCCAGGTCCAGGTACCGAGCGGCATTTTGGTTTGTTATATCCTAACGGGTCTTATGTGTATCCTATTGATTTATCTGGTAAGACACCAGAGTCGGAGTACCCACCATTGCCAAAGCCTACAAACAATGAGCCTTACAAGGGTAAGATTTGGTGTGTGGTAGCCCAAGGAGCGAACCGGACCGCACTGGCCGGGGCTCTGTCTTATGCCTGTGGTCAGGGTAATCGGACGTGTGACCCGATCCAACCGGGTGGAAAGTGTTACAAGCCTAATTCTTTGATTAACCATGCAAGTTACGCTTTTAGTTCTTATTGGTCGCAGTTTAAGAAGAGTGGCGGGTCTTGTTACTTCAATGGCCTTGCTGTGCAGACTGCTCATGATCCAAGTAAGTATTACCACTTTACAACTCATACTTGAAATTTCAACACATTTATATCAATTATCATGTTTGGTAGCAAGAATTAAATGGGACTTGAAGGGATTGAGAATTCTGTCTTTTTATGAAATGTTGCATAGAAATGAACACTGAGCATATTTATTAATAGCGTACAAGTTTGATGAGAACTTCTGTGAAAGGTTCAGACATTAAATAGGGTCGAGTGTTGCGTTGATGACACAAAGACTTGCACCAAAAGTAGCATATTATTATGTACACAAAAGACGCTCAATGTAATCATTCTGAATACTGCTATCTTGCACAAGTGATGAAGATGACAATAGAGGTCGACCTACAATCGTCAAATATGAATTAAAATGCACATTAGCTTTATTAGACAAGTTAAAATAGTAGAATCCCGCTTTTTTTGTTTTTAATTACCTATTTTAACTTTTTGTAGGTTATGGATTATGCAAGTTTCCCAGCGTTACACTTTAAAGTTGGAAGATGGATTTTGAATGCGATAAAAAGGAGGAAACACAGCAGCCGGCCGGCATCCAAGATTGCTCTTTTCTTGTCATTAATTCATCATTATTTCCTTTTGAAATAATTTGGGTGCCCCATTTGGTCCCCCCTCACGTTTTTAATTCTCAATTATAGGAGACTCCTAATTAGAAGGAAACTTAATGGGGCTCGCTTTCAAGATTTTTAACGTTGCATTCAGATCGCAACGGCTATAAATTTCTAGACAGGAAACGGCTACTTTTGTGTATTATATTATGCACCTTTTACTGGTTTAACGATTTATTTGAGCTGACGAGAATATTAATAGCGTATCCAACGGCTATGTCCTAGTCCTAGATTCCTTTTTTGTCATTGTCAATATTTCCTTTTGGAAGCTTTTTTTGATGTCGATCCCACTCACGTTCTAGGTTCTTTTGGGGGCATTACATCCATACCAACTAGTTCGGGGTTGTTTCACAAAACATTCATCGAAAGACTTATGAATTATTCGGTTATATATCCTCAGCCCACCGAATTAGACAATCACCTACAACGTTACCACTTTGCCACATTGCATTATCGAATTGGACAGTTTAAAAAAATAAAAATTTCATCCAATTATTGTGGATAACAATGCAAATGTCAACAATAGTGTAAAAAACTAGATTACAAATGACATTACCCTTTCCCTTTAAAACCACTAAAATAAAGTGGGGTGGTGTCAGCCACGACTCTCCACCAAATTTTACGGTCCCACTCAACATCTCTCCCTCACCAAGTCTTGTAATAATAGTTCGTCAAGAATTTGAAGCACTTCTTCATAATTGTACTTGACTCATCTCTCTACGCCCTCCCAAAATGTTGTTGGGTGTAAGTGGATCCATAAGATCAAAAAAAACATATACGGGTTTATTAAATGAGGGTCCCCCACCGCCCTGTCCCTAGAACATTGTGGAGGAGGTAAATCGCGGAATGTGCCTCAATTGGCCCTACTGGTGCTCACAAAGAGTCGTCATACTTGTGCTCACAAAGATTCCAATTTCATACCTTGTAAGAGACAGGAATCGAATCCTCACACTGCGGCTACTAGCTCAGTTGAGACTACCTCACTCCCGGAGCATATATGGGTAATGATACAAGGTTGTCTTGATTCCTAGGGATTCCTCTAACGATCAAGCGATTGTTTTGTCGATATACCTTCACCCAGTTGTAATCAGAGTCTTCCTCACTTTGGATGTGACATATAGTTGTAATTTCTGATTCACAGACTTCGGGGATAATAGAAGAGGATCTGCATCTGTCTAATTCAATTAGACTTCATTTTCACTTGATAAGTTTGACCTTCAAATTGTTATACTCCTGAAAGTTGATATCGTCGTTTGTTGCTACAAAAATTGTTGAAAAATACAGGTCGTGGGTCGTTCAAATGAGATGACCCGACTCTCAAAAACATCAAAATGATTGAAGGGAGTGATTTTAACACGGAATTCAAACATACAATTCCCCATAACCTCCCTTACCTCCTATACAAATTCCTATTCTTGTCTTGAGAAAAAAAGGGAGAGAACAGATGGCAAGAAGAATGTAAAATTCGTATGGAAAAATACACTAAAATTGAAAAGGTTCAAGAATCACTATTTTGACATGAAAACTCACAATTTTTGGCACTTAGATTGTGGAATAATAATCTCATTCCGTGATTGAGATTGGGACCCATTGGAGTACAAGAAAATGAAGATTTTGGATTCTAGAGAGCAAGGTGATTCAACCACAAAGATCTTAACAATTTTCATCTTTTCAAGTAAGAATTCGTGAACTCAATTTATGTTCATGCAGCAAATTCTTTCAAATTTGTTGAAAATGATTTCGAGCTTTGAAATTTATCTGACGCGAACATGATTCACTTGCCAAGTCCTAGTATTAGAGGAAGAAGAATATTCGAGCTGAACTGTGAACTAATAATAGCGAGATATTTTTATTGAGTTGGAGAGTACAAAGCAAGAATTTTATTCTGTAAATCAAGTTGCATATGCAAATGCTGTCTGATGATGCAGTACTACGTTTTTTTTAATGGCTACCTTCTGGTCTTTAGGAGGGGTACTACATAGACTTCCTCTTGAGGAACTCAATTCGAAAAAGTGTTCTTAGGAGCCATTTGAGATATATTGCCAGAGGCAACTGAAATAATAGTCATCTTCACTGAGCAAAGGTCGCCTCATAATCCATATCACACTGCTGGGTGAATCTCTTAGCAACAAATCTAGCTTTACACGATCAATTGAACCATCCGACTTGGTTTTAATTTTATAGACACAGCAAGAACCAATTATGCTTTTATAGCTGGTGGTGGAACCAAATTCAGAACATTTCTCTTATGCAATTAGAGAGTTCCTTAGCAATAGGCCGCTGCCAAAGAGGATCAAGAACTATTACTTCATAGGAAGGGGCTCAAACAGACTATATAGGGATAGGCGAAGAGACAAGCTAAAGATCTGAATCCATAAATTACACAAAAACTGGCAATTTATTGATTTAAGATGATGCCGGGATAGTGAGGAAGTGGATCTACAGTCACAGGAGGTGCATGAGAAAACTGTAGGAATGCTATGGAACTAATAGTGTGAACCTCGAGAAAAATGGAAACAAAATGGAAGACCACTTGCGTCATATGGATTTGAGTAGTTGCTGATATAGTATCCTTGAAATAGTTGTCCAGTTCACCGTCCTTGGAAAGAAGATTAGAGATATTAGTTTCGTGTCGCTTATTTGGTCATGCAATTGCTCAACATGTGAGTTTTGATCCTGTCTTTTACTATCTCGAGTAAGATTCCCGGCTAAACTTGTGTCTTCTCTTTGATTACATTGCAATTTCTTAAGCTTTTGCCAAATGATTGACTGGTTGAAGATGTGTCCTGATCTTATTTATTACATCATTGCTAAAGTGAGCATTACAGATGTACTGTTACATATTTTCACTGAAACACACATATACATATAGTTGCTTTTGATTGATACTGAGGCAGGTTGGGGACTTACTCATACGGTGGAGCTTGATTGAAATCCTAATACTAAGATTCCTCTCCCCTTTGGCATGCACTTATTAACAATTATGATTGAAATTGTGCACCTCAAATAGGAATTGATAAAGAGATTTGTAGTCCAGTAGAAAGGCATCACGATCCCCTGTGGGAAAAAAAATGATCTGCTGAGGCAGAAAAAAATATATCAAATTTCCACTGAGATAGCTAGAAGCGGCGTTTCAATTCAACAGATTATTGAGCTCATTGTGTTAGACTTGTAGCAACAACAAATACAACATACAAATGATTTTCCTATAGAATATTAACTTGGTCTTTATTTATTTGTTTAAATGCTAGAGAACTTCACCCTGTCTGCAAGTGTAGGACTGCAATAATGATGTCCAGGAGTGGCTTTTGCTAGGAGCATGTACTCATTGGTTGACCTCGGATACTCAGAACAGAGGAGTGGAAGTTGTTGCTGTGTTAAATCATCTTGTAAGTGTCAATTTCTGTGTTTGTTATGCTTGCAGATTTCTTTTTCATCCAGTTCACTTCACTGTCATAACTGTGCAATTTATTGAGAATCAGTATTATCATCAGTGTTCTTAAACTCTTCACAAGCTTATGTGTTTGAAAACCTTAAATGATCACATACGGTTTGCGCTGTGTATGACTAGGAAATCAAATATTTTTTTTGAAAGAAACCACGTTAGATGTGTTGTAATTCCTAACAAGGAGAACCAGGATGCCATTGTTAAGTAGTCGAAGAAAGGGAAGCTCAAGACAGTAATCGATTCAAAACATCCTCTTAGTAGAGCTGAAGGGGCCTGGGCTAAGAGCATATGAAAGGAAATGGCACAATGATGCCACTGCCCATTGGGCCTACTGATTTGGCCCAGCTGGAAATCATTGGAGGCCCAGCTTCTGTTGTGTTTTTAATGGGGCAGAGAAAAACGTGAATTGAAAAGGCTGAAATCGTGTTTTACCCTTACCTGATGAAATGGACCCCAATGGAGTCACCACGTGTCACCTCCAACACCGTTGGATGTGTGACTGTTGAGCGACTCATTTAAAAGGCTCGTTCTAGGGTTTGAGATCATAACATTGGCTTCGAGATTCTTCTTTTCTCTCACTCTCTCTGCGCCGTTCTTCGAGTTCTCTCTTCTCTTCACCGTTGAAATCAAATAATCTCATTTGATTTCTGTTTTTCCTTCAATAGCTTGTAATCTTGAGTGAGTTACCAGTATTGAGTACTGATTCTTGAGTGAATCGTGTTATCAGAGAAGAGAGTTCATTTTATGAAATATTTAGGGCTTGTCTGAGTGTTGATCCTTGTAATCTTTACCTTGGGGTTTGATTCGAGCATTGTGGTGTTCATTCTTGTGTGATTGAAGCACTGTTTGTATGAGTTTGGCCTGTGGGCTTGATTAATAAAGATAAGTTCATTTTCAGTTATTTCTTGAGTTTATTTCGTGTTTGAGTTTGAGTTTGCAGTTTATTGTTCTTAGTATTTCAGTTTCTGTTGTTTACTTTGGCTTATATATTTTTGTTGATCTTGTGAGCTAATAAGTGTAACTCCTCCCAACAGCATAGATGGTCATGCTATTGGTAAAACTATTGTCGACCAGTGAATCTGTACACAACAATACAACATTGACTACCATGTCTCAAAACGGGTCCTGCCATGTTTGTATAATTAGATAAAGAGTTGATTCCCTATGAACAAAATGATCATTTTACCTTTTAGTTAAATTTTCCTCGTGATATCATTACAAATAAATAATTTAGTCGACTCATTACTAAATTACTCAAAAGATTATATACATTCAAGTACCAAAGAGGACACTCACCTCCATATGAGTTTTAGATTCCATCTTGTACATATTTCTTTTTTCAAGTACTAGTCTTATGCCCGTGTAATGCACGGATTTTGTTATTTTTAAGGTAATATTAGCGTGTCGAATATTAATAGAATTATTCTCAAAGTTCAGTAAGTTTTCACGCAAATCTTTATTATTTAGACATACAATAGGTAAATAAAATTCATGGCTCAATTCACTCTAAATAACATATTCTTAAACGCCATTGTACCCATGTGAGATTCTTTGAGGGATGGAGGTTTTTATGGCACATGAAGTAAGGTACATATTTCATATTTTAGTCACAGAAATTGATAAAATATAAAACCACACTCTAATATGAACATGAGATCAGATATACACAACCAAAATAAGTCAGTTGAGGAAGCTTTTGGATGTTGAAGTGGTGATGTCAATTCACTGGGTCCCTCCGTGTCAGAGAAAGTGTAAGGTTTGGTTTGCTGAATTTATGAGCCCAATTGAATAAGTGAGTCCAATATTGAAGCCCAATACCCAATTCGGCCCAGCTAATGGAAAGCTCCAGACTTCTGTTTGTTTGTTTTATCAAAACACGTTTTTGTTTGGATGGCTGACACTTGGACAAATGCTGATCGTTTGATCAAGACTTTTTGGCTATCTCATATAAATAGAAGGGTTGACACTTTGGCTCATTGATTCGTTCATTTGGAAACCCTAGTTCTTCTGCTCTCTCGACGGCGTTCTTTACTTTAGTGTTCAATCTGTAAAGATTGTGTTAAATCTCTGAGTGATTTTCATATAGAAAGATAGAAAGAGTTTTGGTTAATCTCTTAGTGAGATTGTGCTGTAATTTTGAGGGTCTTGGTTTGTATTCTTGAGTTCGAACATTCTTGTTGTTCTGTAACTCTATTTTGCCTGATTTGGGCTGTTCTAGTGGATTCGAGCTACATCCTAACGGATGCTCAACGGGGGATTAGATGTTAGAAGTGGTCGCCGAACCTTCGAGGCCTTCGGCCAAAAATTCCTTGTGTTTCTTTACTTTTCTGTATTTACTTTGTGTATTTTGGTTTATTATGGTTGAATCACAAGTTAAATTGTAATATCTGGCTCAAACAGAAAGAAAGTTGTTGATATGTTCCTAAACTTGAATTTAGGGTGTCCAAACTTATTTAACATTCTTATAGATCCATTTGTCGAGGTAATCAAGGTATTCACAGGATAACCCCAGAAGATATATAAGATCAGTTGGAAAGTTGAACTATCTCATAGTCACAGGACCAGACATCTTTTTGTGTGATTAGTCAGTTTCTTACTTTTCCAAGAATGGTCAATGATGCTGTGTGCATGTTTTTTAAGTATCTCAAAAGCGCATTGATGCCATTTGGGCTACATCTCCATTTGATAGAAGATAAACAGCAGGATACTGTGTATTCACCTGCAGTAAAGAACTATCTTCTGAAAAATAAGAAGAAGAATGCAATCCCCAAGGTGATTAAAAGTTCCGAAGTATCAAGCAAAAGCTCATGCTACTTGTAATGTTGTTTGGTTAAAAAATATGTCACCAGAGTTGGGATATTTATATTCTGACTTAGTTTATAAACTTTCAATTGAGTATTTCTCTTATAACAGTTATTCAGGCAACAAATGTAAATTCTACATACCAGCTAGTTGATCTAATCATCAAGCCACTGAGTGATCAGAGGGGTTGTAACATTTGTAATAAGTTGAAAATATATTATACATGTTCCACCTTGAGATATAGTCTTAAATGATACAATAGACCGTGTACATGTAGGATTAAGTATTAACTATGATAGCAAATCCTAGTTCATTCTCCTAACAGATTTTATTTATTTGATATTACAGACACGTTTGTAACCTGAATGTAGCAAAATGTTTCTCTTTAGCAACTTCAATTGTAGCAGAAAATCATTAGTTTGGAGAGAATATATTTTTTCATAATTTATTTATTTATTGTTGTTATACAAATGGTTTGCCACTTCGAAACGGGGATCGACCTGTCAAGTCGCAGGTCGAGGGCAGTGCCCTTCGTGGGGCTCGGGGGCAACGCCGGACCGAGATCAGGTCGGGGGGTTGAGGGGGCAGCACCCCTCGTTGGGGTTCGGGGGCAACGCCCCTCGTGGGGCTCGGGGGCAACACTACCGAAAGAAAATATATTTGAGAAAAAAAAAAAAGACTTGTATTCAAAACCATTGAGAAATAAAAAAAATAAAAAAAATTCTCCGTGTCTTCGTGCTCAACGGAGACACGAGCGCACGACAGGCATCACGATCGTTTATGTAAGGTGATATCAAACTTGCAATACAAATAACTCCAGCATTTGAAAATAGCTTTGCCACCTCTCCTGTTTATCATAAGACAAAATTTGTAATGTATACAGGTTAACCTATACATGGAAAAGTTTGATTATTTAGAAAGTAGACTCAATTCAGGGACCAGGCCAAAAAAACCAACCAATCCTTCTTATGTTCTCTGCTCGATCTTCAACTTTAAAACCAAAGTCGTTGTTTAGACCGTGGCGAACATTATCACCATCAAGTATGTAGGTGAGCTTACCTCTAGCATGTAAGCCACGACTTAAAGCACATGCCAAAGTACTTTTTCCTGAATTACACCACCACTTCCTTCAGACAATGAAATCATGAACTCAAGAGTTAAAAAAGCCATACCGTGTTACACACAAAAAGAGGGAAAAGGAACAAAATGAATTCCAAAGGCTAAACAGAGAAATAAGTTATTAACATTTTGTCATTCCAATAAGTTTTTGCAGAATGGCTACATTAATGGTATATCAAATAGACAAATACCATCCCCATAAAATTATATTTAAAAAAAAAAAAAAAATTGATACACACACACACACATATATATATAAATTTGATGTTCTTTGGGGACCAACCTAATTCGTGTAGGATCGACAACAAAGAAAAGAAGTGCTTTCCCACTACTTAGATTTTTCAGGCTTGGTCATTCTTTAACATTTTATTTCTAGTCCTGGTATAAAAATAACTGATGCAGCATATGATCATATGCTTCGACATAACTCATAGAACCTATCTCAGGAGACTTTGGTATTGCCATCGATAAGTCACAATGGCCAAATTGATGAGAATTCATTTTTGTGTATGAATCTTCCAGAGAAACAGATCATATATAGTCAACAACTGTTCAAACCTGAGAAAAATGTTTTAGTTCCTCTTTCCATAGTTGACTCTTGATTGGAAAGACATTCAATATCTAAGTTTAAATCTGATAATGTTACTCAGAATCTATTCACGAAGATGCAAGGGTTACTATCATCTGAGAGCCACATTCAAGTCCAGAAAATTTGAAGTAAAAAAAAAAAAAAATCATTTCTTCTTGTATATGTGCATAGCTTTCAAGGTTCTTAAACAAAACCCGCCTTCACAAGAAAATGACCACGATAGGATCATATCTGTATGACACACAAAACATGTGACCGACAACTTGTTTAAAATTTTTGAAAAGTTTCTTCTTGGTTGTAGAAAATGTAACAGTTCTCTTTATTTGCACAACAACAAAAACTATGTGTTGCTACCAATAAATTTCAGGATAGGGCGTGACAAAGGTGTTTTGAGCTCCAGTTAAACCAAGTAAGAGTAACTATCTCACACCATCCGTACAAGATCAAACAAAATGACTATTTTCTTTCCAGGATTTTCATTTTCTATTTTCTTATAGTGCCTCTAAGGAAGCAACAAAGAATGAAATGTAGCAATTTACATAATGCAGATACATATTGTAGCGACCGAGAAAAAAAAAATCCTGTATTTCGTTTTAAAAGAAATTCTCTTGTAGAAACCGAAAATAATTTGAGTTATTTTAAGTCGCTACGACCCTTCCTAAGAGTTCGAATTAAAGTTTGGTCACAATAATAAAGTTTCGCACACTTGATTTTAAAATTTTTGTAATGGTATCGTATTTCTCTTAAACGAC
>CAIGRT010022087.1:0-10567 GCA_903798405.1 Fraxinus platypoda | reverse complement strand
TGCTATTTAAATATTCTTACTTCAGTAGTAATTCCTTTCCTTGAATGTTTGCATGCGAAATTAGTTTCCATTGTGGTTACCTCTTTATAAGAAATTTTCTCAATTCATATAACTTTAGCTCGACTTGCTCGTAGGCAATACTTAGGTTTTCACAAAATTTCACTAAATGTTTGCAACATGGGCAACATTAACATGGCCTGCTCATGAGCAGCGCTTAGGCAATTCCTTGTAGGAATTTTCGCCAAATGTTGCAGCACATGCAACATTAGTTCGGCCTGCTCATGAGCAGGGATTACGTAATTCCTTGTAGGAATTTTCACCAAGTGTTGCAGCACATGCAACCTTAGTTCGGTCTGCTCATGAGCAGGGCTTAAGTAATTTTAACAATTCTCCACTTTAAAAGCATGTATTTTTATTATATTTATCATACGTTGTTTACTGATAATACTTTTTAAGATGCTCTGCGTTCTAAGGATGCAGTAAAGGTCTTCCTTCCATATCTTCCAATTCATACACTCCCTTAAGCAATATTTTTGTTACTTTGTAAGGGCCTTCCTAGTTTGGTCCCAAAGATCCAGAATTGAGTTCTCTTGTTGCTAAAAAGACTTTTCTTAATACGAGATTGCCCACCTCGAATTCTCGCTTCTTGACCTTTTGATTGTAATATCTGGCGTTGCGTTGTTTATATACTGCATTTCTGATCTCAACCTCGTTCCTTTTTTCTTCTATCAAATCCAATTCACATCGCAACACTTGTTCATTCCCGTTCTCACAATATATCATCGTTCGAGCAGAGGGAATCCCTTCCTTAAGAGGAATGACAGCTTCCACTCCAAAGGTTAAAGAAAATGGGGTTTCCCCAGTGCTACTCCTAGGTGTAGTGCGGTAAGACCACAACACACTGGGGAGTTCTTATGCCCATCCTCCCTTAAGAACATCAAGTTTAGCTTTCAGTGTATACTTGATGATCTTATTAATTGTTTCAACTTGACCATTAGCTTGAGGATGATTTGGCATAGAGAAGTGTTTCTGGATGCCAAACTCTTCACAAAAATCAGTGAAACGATGGTTGTCGAACTGTTTCCCATTGTCAGACACAATGGAATGTGGTATTCCGAATCTACATATGATGGATTTCCAAATAAAATCCGTAGTCCTTTGCTCGGTTATTTTAGCCAGAGACTCGACTTCTGCCCATTTTGTGAAATAGTCCACAACTACAATTGCGAACATTGTTCCCCCTTTTCCAGTTGGCATAGGACCAATTAAGTCAACCCCCCATTCGGAAAAGGGCCAAGAGGCCATTACATAATTCAACTCGCCTAGGAGGAGCTTTATGTTGGGAGCGAATCGCTGACATTTATTGCATTTTCTAGCAAATTTCATCGCATCCTTCTTCATAGTAGGCCAAAAATATCCTTAGCGTAGAATCTTAAGGGCCGGGACCGTCCACCAGCGTGATTCCCACATATTCCTTCATGAACTTCTTGTAGGGGGCACATCGCCTCCTCCTCGTTCAAATACCTTAACAAAGGCAAAGGGTATCCTCGTTTATAAAGGATATCATCAATCAATGTATACCTTGCTGACCTCATTCGAAGTCTTCTTTCTCCAACAGAATCCTTCGGGCATATATTTGTTTTCAAGAACGACCTGATATCATCCATCCAGGTCGGTTTTGAATCAGTTGCCATAGCGACCATTTCTGATTCCTCAATGGCTGGATTATAGATCATTGCCACATGTATGCTGTCAAATCCTTCTATTCCTTCACTCGTTGCCAATCTAGCCAGAGCGTCGCATGATTATTTTGAGTCCAAGGAATCTATTCAATGGACACAATTTCAAAGTTGTTGAGTTCTTACTTCACGATTTGAGAATATTTACTTATCCTTTCTTCTCTAGCTTAATATGCTTAATTGACCTGATTGACCTCCAACTGTGAGTCGCTGTGGATTATCAGGTGAACAATTTTCATATTTTTCGCCATCCTTATTCCAGCTATGAGTGCCTCGTATTCAGCTTCATTGTTTGAGGCCTTGAAATCGAAGGATAGTGCTTCGCAAAATAGCTGATCGTTGGGGCTAATCAAGACAATTCTAGCTCCTGATCGTGTTTCGATCGAGGAGCCATCTACAAAGAATCTCCACGATGGGTGATGAGGAGATTCTTCTGTTAGGGCCGAACTGAACTCTGCGACAAAGTGGCGAGTGTCTGTCCTTTCAAAGAAGAACGGTGTTTATACCTTATATCGAACTGGCCAAGTTCCACAGCCTACTTCGCCATCCGACCTGAAGTATCCGGCTTTTGCAAAACTTGTCTTAAAGGATAGTTGGTTAAGATTTCAATCGGATGCTCCAAGAAATAAGGCCCCAACTTCATTGCTACTATCACCACAGTGTAAGATACTTTTTCTAAGGGGGGATATCGGAGCTCGACCTCATGTAAGGCCTAGCTTATGTAATAGATTAGATGTTGCACCCCCTCTTCCTCCTTTACTAGAACAGTGATGGCGGCATTGTCAGATACAGCTAGATACAATATTAAGACCTCCCATGCTTTTGGTTTTGACAACACTGGTGGGTCGTGCCAGTTGTAATTTCAGTTCGTCAATGGCGCGCTGACATTCGGGAGTCAATTCGAATTTCTTTCCCCCTCTCAAGATATCGAAGAAAGGTTTACATTTGTCAGTTGACTTAGATATGAAACGACTGAGGATGGCCACACTCTCAGTTAAGCTTTGTACCTCTTTAGGCTTCGTTGGGGAATGCATTCCAACGATACCTCGTTTCTTTTCAGGGTTTGCTTCAATTCCCCTCTGATTTACCAGATATCCCAAGAATTTTCCTGAGCTCACACCAAAGGCACATTTGTGTGGATTCAACTTCATTCTGTATCTTCTTAGTACTTCAAACATTTCAGCAAGGTGCAGCTGATGGTCCTCTACACCTACACTTTTCACTAGCATATCATCAACGTACACTTCCATGGTTTTACCAATCTGTTTAGCGAACATGGCATTGACTAGACGTTGATAAGTGGCTCCGGCATTCTTGAGACCAAAGGGCATCATCTTGTAACAATAGAGCCCACGGTCGGTTATGAAGGCGGTGTGTTCCTGATCTGGTTCGTGCATGGGGATTTGATTATACCCCGAGTATGCATCCATGAAGCTAAGCAATTCGTGTCCTGTCGTTGCATCTACCATTTGATCTATCCTAGGCAACGAAAAGCTGTCTTTCGGGCATGCCTTATTCAGATCGGTAAAATCAATGCACATCATCCAAGAACCATTGTTTTTCTTCACTAGGACTGGATTAGCAACCCATGCTGGGTACTTTGCTTCACAAATAAACCCATTATGGGGCAGCTTCAACAGCTCTTTGTTTAAGGCTTCGTATCTTTCTGGATTTAAAGGTCTTCACCGTTGTTGTCGTGGTCGTACGGTAGGGTCCAGTCCTAACTTGTGGTAGGTGATCTTCTGGTCAATCCCTTTCATATCCGAGTGATCCCATACGAAGACGTTAAGGTTTTTTTGAAGGAATTTGATAATGTGATCTCGGATGGGTGGTTGTAATTCGTGATCAACTTTGAGTTCTTTTGGTGGGTCGCCTGATCCGACCTCTATTTTGTCCAACTCCTCTATGGGTTCTCCACCCTTCATTCGCACGCGTGGGTCCAATGAAGTGAGGTCAGGTCCCACTGAGCATATCATATGGACTTCCGGATTGATCCTCACCTGACATGTCTCGGCGATATGTTTATTTCTCTTTACTTGCCCTACCCCGTGTGGCGTGGGAAACTTAAAGGAGTAATGATACATTGACACAATCGCCTTGAGGTCGAATAACAACGGTTGTCCCATGATGGCGTCGTATGGGAAATTCGAGTCCATTATCATGAATTTCGCATTTAACTTAGTTCGACGTGGGGCTTCGCCGACCTCGACTGGAAGCTTGATCTTTCCTTTTGCTTTAACAAGGGCCCCATTGAGTCCTAGTATCATATTGGGATATGATTGCAAAAAGCTCAATAGAATGCCCATCCATTCCAACGTGTAGACATAGAGTATGTTGAGGGAACTGCCTGTGTCAACTAAGATCTTAGGTACAACAATTCCTGCGATGGGTACTGAGATTGTCATGATATCAGAATAAGGACAAGAGTCCGCATCCTTTTCTTCAAATAGGAGTTGATCGTCGAAAGCACTTCGACGATGTTTATCTGAGATGCCGATTTCAGTAAGGTCGGCGACAACTAGCCTTTTCAACTTATTTCTTTTTGCTTGCTCATTTTCCTTTATAATTTGAACTCTGGGGCTGGGTAAATCAACATTGCAAGCCCTTGCTTCAGCTTGATTTCCGCGTACAACACCCAATTCACTCGGAGTAGGAAATTTCATACAATAATGATAGATCGAGGTCGTAGCTTGTAGCTCATGTAACAGGGGTCTTCCTAATATACTGTTATAGTTCGAAGTGAGATCTACCACAATAAAATCTACCTGGATTCGTCTTTGACAAGGGGATTTACCCAAATCCACACTTAAAATAATTTGCCATCGTGCCTCAATAGGGTCCCCTGAGAATCCATGTAACCTCCTACAATATGGTCGGAGGTAGTGTTCTTGGATTCCCATTTGCTCAAGCATTCTAGAATATAGTACGTTTACCGAGCTTCCATTGTCAACTAAGATCCGATGCGCCCATACTCCCTCAATAGTTATGACAATGACTAACGCATCACTTTGGTCCTGTAGAACTCCGTATGAATCTTTTTCTGAAAACCCAAACCGCTCCTCACGAAGAGCCAGGCCGACCTCAGGTTCTGTTAGGGTCATATTATAATTCTGCCAGGTGCGGGCGTTAAGCGCCTACCTCTGTTTGGACCTTCTAGACCCTTCAAGACATTGATTTCCACTTATTAGAGTTCTGATTTCAGCTCGAGCGATGGTATCCTGAGCTCATTGATTCATCTGAGCTCTCTGGTTTATCTCGGGCTGGTTTGGCTGTCGATTATCTACTTGGCTTGCTTCTCTAGGCTTGACCACGAATTCCTGTAGGTGGCCTCGACGAATCAAAGACTCTACTTCTTCTTTCAGGTTTCTGCAATTGTCGGTGTTATACCCCGTAGACCTGTGATATCGACAATACCTCCCCGGAGTTTTCCCTGAGTATTCATTTTTCTGGGGTGGAGGTCTACGGAATGCCTCATTTTCCTATGCTTATAAGAAAATTTCTTCAAGCGTGGCATTCAGGTGGTGATATTCACGGAACCTTTCTGGGTATGGTTTGGAACTTCTTTGGTCTCTCATGTTCTTTCTTTTATCGTGATCGAAATCTTTATCTACTTGTTTACCTTTCGTCTGTTGTGAAGTTGGATGATTTGAATTTAGGTTGAGATCTTCTTGATCCGACGTGGCTTCCTCAGCACTAATATGTTTCTCAGTTCGACTCAGAAACTCGTGGTATGTCCGAGGTCCAGCCTCATGTACAGACCACCATAACCTCGTTTTTGCCTTAATCCAGATAGGACTACCATATGTGCAGTGTCATCGAAAATCTTTTCGACCTCCATGGACTGCTTGTTGAATCTACTAAGATAGTTTTTTAATGATTCAGTTCTCCCTTGTTTAATGCTCACTAACCGCTCTTTGGGTGTGGTCCTTACCTTAGAACCCATGAATTGGCCTAGAAATTCTGTGGCAAGGTCACTCCAACTTTTTATAGATCTCTAGTGGAGCCTTCTGAACCACCTTTGGGCCTTATCTCCCAAAGTGAGCGGGAACGCGCGGCACATTATGGCATCTTCTACTCCTTAAAGCTCCATCCAGGAAGTATATTTATCCAAGTGACTAAGAGGGTCTCCTTCNTGGCATCTTCTACTCCTTAAAGCTCCATCCAGGAAGTATATTTATCCAAGTGACTAAGAGGGTCTCCTTCCCCGTCATACCCGGTTAGCTATGGCATCTTCAACTTTCCGGGTAGAGGTTCAGGAAGAATGTCCTCAGTGAAAAGAGAATGACGTTTTGTGAGATATTCTTCCGTACTCCCTTTGTTTTTAGCTTCGAGGTCAGCGATACGTTTCCTTAAGGCGCTTATTTCAGGTCCTGGTCGTTCTACAGGCTCAGGTCGTTCTACTGAACGTCTAGCATAGGATTTTTCATGCCTGCTTGGAGGTGTGAGAGAATGTTGAGAGCCCAATCTATTAAACACGCTGTTAGTTTTCCTCGTGGTTGGTCTTGCGGTTATGAGAGAACTTCTGATTTCTTCGGTTCGACTTTTGGAAGATTTCCTTCCTAAGAACTGGAGGGTCCTTCTGGTCGGAGGTCGTCTAGCTTTTTCCCTTTGTGGGGATTCGACCTCGGTATCCTGTGGTGGGGAGGGAACCTGACTCTGCTCTAGCCTGTTGACAACATTCGCTAGCTTTTCAATGGCTTCTCTTATTGTAATCATCTGAGGATCAATGGTGTCCGTTTGACCTCGTCCTCACCTTGTACTTCGTGGGTGGCTGGTATGTTTAGGATGAGTATGGGATTGATTCCCAGATGCTGACGATTCATCCATCACAATATTTCCTTCGTGAATTTCGCGAAGAAAAGGGGTTGCTTTTTCAAGTTGGAGGCCCTCCTTCTATCGCCAAACTATTAACGTTGAAATTTGCATAAACAAATAGTCAAGCCAACTTAATGGAAAATAAAGTTTTATCAATGAGAAATGATCGCAATATTCATATATTACAACAATAGTCAAGGTTGTTTTTCCTTCTCTTTAGGAGATATTTGAAATATAATTCAGAGATACAAAGAGATGTTGTAATGTTTCAAAAGAAGTTGTCAACCCCCTCCCTTTTGGCTTGCATCCCCTATTTATAGTAAAGAAATATGCATGTATCCGGCTTCCCATGTCTTCTCGCTGTAATTACGAGCTGAAGAAGTACACTTGTTGCCCCAATTGGATTGGCAAACAAGCTCGGAATGTCAGGACATCATGAATTAATCCTGCAGGTGGTCCCTAGTAATTAATGAATTACTTAGGAAAGAAAGCATAATCACTTGATTGGTAGATTCTGCGGGCGTGCCGTCAGAACTTTACATATGCACTCAGCTGATTGGATATCTATATATTTCGCCAGTGATCTTCAATCATCATGTTTCTTTCAATCTCGATAAACTATATAAACTTCTTGTACAAGCAACAATAGCCGACCTGACTTCAATGACTAACCTCGGATTCCAATTACCGAACCGACCTCAAGTTAGGACCTATTCTTCATCTATAGTAATCCGAGCTCAACCGACGTTGGAGGTCGGACACTAACAAAACACTTGGATTGAAGGAGGAGATTCTCAATTACAAGGTAGTGTTTGCTAAATTTGTAATTTAAAGAATTGCAATTTAATTATCCAACTTAAAGAATTGTTCAAATTCAATGAAAAAAGTTACAACCATTGGGCCCATAAAAAAAATTTCCAAAGAAAGAATAATTGGGTCCAACTTGAATTGGACTCAATTCCAAACTGATCAACCCAACCTAAACTAACCCAAGTTTGGTCTGTTTAGCTTGGGTTGGGTTTCAACCGTGAATGGTTGAGTTTCGGTTTGAATTATTGTCATACCGAACATGTTGGTTTGGGTTTGAGATGGACTCAAAACCAATCAAATACAACCCACGCACAACCCTAGATCTACCTCTAGTATCAGACTGATGGTGGGTCAATGGTAGTTGACCCGAAGGTGAAGTGTTAGAAATCTATTGGCTCATAATCAGGGAGAAGACAAAAGAGGGTTAGTTCATTTTGATTTTCATTTACCTTATATGATTCTTGTAATCACTCTGTTCGTGGTCTCTCTTGTGCCTAGTGGTGTGCTTGAGCTTGAACTTCCACTTGTTAAGTATCCATGAGGGCTTGATTGTGGCGAATGAGGTGGAGTTGTATGCTCTTTCATTTCTTCTATTGCTTGTTCTACTTTCCTTTATTGATCCTCTTCGACTGCCGAAGGAAAATCATAGTCGTTATCTTTGGTCAGGCACATGAACATAAGCCTAGACAACACTGCCTTCACCCTCTTCAACCATCCCAACTTCCTCGACACAGCTTAATTCATTTCTAACCTCGATGCTAGGTGGCCTCAGAACAACTGCACCATCCCAGTTTATATCCCAGCTGCAGCGCCCGCTATGAGGTTGCCCTTTAAAATTGTCCCCACTCGGATGATATGCTCTCCTAGGAAAGACAACTCATGACTCCAGTACTCGTACTTCATCACTACCACTTTCTACCTCGAGAATGGTTTCTCAATACGGAAGCATTTCAAAGAATTGAATAAAATTAAAGAGGTAGAACAATGAAAGGTTGAGGGTTCGTACTTTAGTTCTTTCGCTTGAAATTCTTGGACCGAAGCACTTGATTGAAGTGAACATTCGGAATGTTTTGAACGCAAAGTTGATAAAATAAAGATATAGGAGCTTTGGCCTTTAATAGAAATCACATTTGGAATAACAATCCTTAGATTAAATATCATGAAATATCTACCATTCATTAGAGCTTCATTATGGGCCCAGAGTGCCAGAGAACGCCATTATTCATTTTCAAATGGATAACCTAGATGACGTGTCTTACGCATTCATATTATACATTAACTATTCAATGCACCAATTCGACAGTTATAACTATTAAAAGAATATGTAAAATGACAAAATTCTTCTTCCGAAGTCATTATAGCTACCACACGCAAACTGTATACCAATGTCAATTTGTCTGATCATCTGATGATACATGATAAATACCCTAGACAAGTCCTTCACTTCATACTTGGGAGACTAATGCATCTGGCATGTCCTTGGTCGCTATGCTTCAACATAAGATGTTTTAGAATAACGAAATAATTTTGAATTTGAACTTTAGACCGACGTAACGCCTGGGAGCATAAAAGGATCTATTTGAAATTAAGTTTGACTCATCTTCGGCATAGCACCTCAAAATACATAAGAAGCTAAGGAGTTGTTCTCCTTACCGTTTTCAGTTCGTTTCTGTTTTCGATTTTTCAAAACAGTAAAAACACGTTTACTTACCTATTTTCAAAAACGAATTTCCGAAAACGAGTTTAAAATTTACAAAAAAAACCCAAAACGACAAAAATGTCGTTTTGGGTGTTTTCAATTAAAATTGGGTGTTTTCAGTTTAACGTCACCCCAACCACCACCAATGCCGCCTTCACCAAACCACTGCCGCCGCCACAACCACCACCATCGCCGCCTACACCACACTACCACAAAAACCACCGTCGCTGCCACCGCCTCCGCCACAACATCACCCCAACCACTACCACCGCCGCCTGCACCACACCACCACCATACAATCTCCAGATCAGCCACCACAACAAACATCACCAAAATCGCCGCAGAACCACCACAGCCACAACCTGCAGATCGCCACCACCACCGCCACAACCTGTAGATCGCCACCACCAAAATCGCTACCACCACCGTCACAACCTGCAGATCGCACACCACCACCGCACCCAACCACCGCACCCAAACCAACCACCGAATCAAAAAAAGATGAAGAAGCACAGAGAACAGCAGCGTCGCAGGGGGCGCTGTTCGCAGGGAGATCGCCGGAAGCGCAGGTCGCCGAGAGCGCTAGGTGCGCCAGCGATGGCAGGGAGCGCCTGAGAAAGAGACGACAGATGATGAGATGAAGGGAGAGAGAGAGAGAGAGAACACATTTTCATTTTTTTTTATTTTCGAAAAAAAAATTTCAAAATGACAAAAAGAACATATTTTCAACAATCTCAAAATGGACACTCAAAACACAAAATCCAAAATGAATTCAAAACTCAAAACTAAAAATTCAAAAATGAAGAGAACAGTCCCTAAATTTTCAAGCTTCAGATTCCCTTCAGCATATATGTCTCGAAATCAATAAAAGGCATTCTATTATGCTTTGATCGAAGCCAAACCTTCAAGCTTCATATTCCCTATGCCATAAATGCCTCGGAATACATACGAAGTCAAATCTTCAAGCTTCAAATTCCCTAAAAAAAAAGCCTCGGAATACATAAGAATCCTAATCTTCAAGCTTCACATTCCCTCCAGCTCAAATGCCTCGGAATATATTAAAAACCAAATTTTTAAGCTTCAGATTCCTTCTAACATAAATAACCCGGAATACATAAGAAGCCATACATTCAAGCTTCAATTTGATCCAGCATAAATGACTCAAAATACACAAGAAGCCAAATTTTCAATCTTCAGATTCCCTCCATCATAAATATCTCGAAATCAATGTAAGGAATCTATTATGCTTAGATCTCCACTCAGCATGGTACTTCGAAGAAAAAAGAAAAGTTGTGCAATGGATAAAACTTGACATTTCAAAGATTTCTGTACTAAAGGCTAGGGCTGGGCAAAATGTCCGAACCGAACCGAACCGAGCGATTTTTCTAAAATGAAATACCCGAACGGGTATTCGAATCGAGAACCGAATGGTTTGGTTCAGTTCTCGGTTCCAGACCAAGAATCGAAGAATCGAATAAGAACCGAATTTTTTTTTTTATATTGG